>JAPDDM010000153.1:85000-107500 GCA_027474115.1 Schizopygopsis malacanthus
GTAGGTTAATTCATATTTTTTATTTTTTTGCATACAAAAAGGATTCTCGTCGCTTCATAAAATTCAGATTGAACCACTGATGGCAGATGGACTACCCTGGCGATGCTTTTCATACTTTTCTGAACCTTGACAGTGTTATTTACTTGGCAGTCAATGAGACCGTCAAAAGCGTTCGTACATGCTTTTATGGAAAGTGAATAATGACAACATTTTCATTTTGGGGTGGAGTACCCCTTTAAGGCCAGCTAATATAAAGTGTGACCAATGCTCTTTCCCTGTAGGGACACTCACTTGTCGTCGGGCAGGGCGGTGATGTAGAAGGGCTGTGACGCGCCGGGGCTCAGCGTGAGGGAGTTGCTCTTCTTCTTGGCCAGCATGGCGGCGCGGTGCGTCTCGTAGACGTCCAGCGAGAGCGTGTTGGTGAGACGGTGAGACACGAGGAAGGGCAGGTCCTTCAGACGCTCCAGCTCGCTCTGCTGCTCGTGACGCACCTGCAGACGCACCGTGTAGTCGCCCTTCTCCAGCTTCAGAGAGTACTGCCACAGACGAACAACAGCTCAAATTAATGCTGCAACCCAACCTCATCGACCGCACCACACCTGCTTCTTACTGCACTTAATTCATACAGGATCAGAACGTGTTTATTCTGAGTTCGTATTGAATTTAGCATTAGTAAAATACATTTACAACCTGAAATCCCATCAAGCCCTGAGAATTGAGAACCCAGGGTTAAATTATATTATATTAGATAATATTTTATTTATATATTTACTTACATATTTACTCGCTCCCTCACTCATTCGATCACACACTCATTCGCTTGCTCGCTAACTTATATATTTACTTTGCTCGCTCATTCATTCACCAACTCGCTCCCTCACCAACTCACACAAACTCGCTCACTCAATCACTAACTCGCTAACTTTTTCGCTCACTAACTCACTCGCTCGCTCACTCGCTCGCTCAATCACTCACTCGCTCTCTCCCTCGCTCACTCTCTCTCTCCCTCGCTCTCTCCCTCGCTCTCTCTCTCCCTCGCTCGCTCGCTCTCTCTCTCCCTCGCTCGCTCTCTCTCCCTCGCTCGCTCTCTCTCTCTCCCTCGCTCGCTCGCTCTCTCTCCCTCGCTCTCTCTCTCTCCCTCTCGCTCTCTCCCTCGCTCGCTCTCTCTCTCTCTCTCCCTCGCTCTCTCCCTCGCTCGCTCTCTCTCTCCCTCGCTCGCTCGCTCTCTCTCCCTCGCTCGCTCTCTCTCTCTCCCTCGCTCGCTCTCTCTCTCTCCCTCGCTCGCTCTCTCTCTCTCCCTCGCTCGCTCTCTCTCTCCCTCGCTCTCTATAACATTTCTTTCGGTTTAATGCGGCATTAGTATTTCATGAGTCTTAGTAAAACCCTGCAGTTCAGCAGGTTTGCATCATCATGAGATCAGTGTGTTCTGCTCACCTGGTGTGGATAAGCGTCTCCAGATCCCATGAGCCTCTTGTTCTGGTCAAACAGGAGCCAGAGCTGACTGTCAAACTCAGACTCGTATAATAACTCACACAGCAGCGGACAGCTGGGTGTCACCTCGCCGCTCTTGGGCTGGAAAAACAACACCAATAACTCAGTAACAATCAATAAATCAACCATGCAAACACTGGAAACAACATAATGCACCTGATGGAAATTATACGTGAGGACCATCTCGTAGAGCTGTCTGTTGTTAGGCAACACATCTCTGGCACCGAGGGGTTTTATTTTAGCACCTACAGGCCTGTCGAGGAGAAACACACACAGTTAATCATGCATATGTTGTCTTGAACGTTTCTGAAGCTGGAGCTGAAAAGCCATAAAACACTTCAGTCCCCACTTAAACTGTATTTAAGGGCTTCTCTGAACAGTAAATGCGAGTATGCATGCTAGATGCTCAAGATGAGAGTATGCACGCTAGATGCTCAATATAAGTGTATGCACGCTAGATGCTCAAAATGCGAGTATGCACGCCAGATGCTCGAAATGCAAGTATGCACTCCTGATGCTTGAAATTCGAGTATGCATGCCAGATGCTCAAAATGCGAAACGCCAGATGCTCAAAATGCGAGTATGCACGCTAGATGCTCGAAATGCGAGTATGCACGCTAGATGCTCGAAATGCGAGTATGCACACTAGATACTCAAAATGCCAGTATGTACGCTAGATGCTCAAAATGCCAGTATGTACGCTAGATGCTCAAAATGCCAGTATGCACGCTAGATGCTCGAAATGAGAGTATGCACGCTAGATGCTCAAAATGCCAGTATGCACGCTAGATGCTCAAAATGCGAGTATGCACGCTAGATGCTTGAAATGAGAGTATGCACGCTAGATGCTCGAAATGCGAGTATGCACGCTAGATGCTCGAAATGCGAGCATGCACACTAAATGTTCGAAATGTGAGTATGCACACTAGATACTCAAAATGCCAGTATGTACACTAGATACTCAAAATGCCAGTATGTACACTAGATGCTCAAAATGCCAGTATGCACGCAAGACGCTCGAAATGAGAGTATGCACGCTAGATGCTCAAAATGCCAGTATGCACGCTAGATGCTCGAAATGCGAGTATGCACGCTAGATGCTCGAAATGAGAGTATGCACGCTAGATGCTCGAAATGTGAGTATGCACGCTAGATGCTCGAAATGCGAGCATGCACACTAAATGCTCGAAATGAGAGTATGCACGCTAGATGCTTAATATGAGAGTATGCACGCTAGATGCTCGAAATGCGAGTATGCACGCCAGATGCTCAAAATTCGAGTATGCACGCTAGATGCTCGAAATGCGAGTATGCATTTAACTGGTGATCCATAAGAAGTGTGTGTTTACCTGAGAGGCTGAACCCAGTTCTTCAGGGTGATTGTTGGGGAAAGGTCTTCATATCTCAGTGGAGAACAAACCTCAAAACTAGAAATCCCTTCAGAGGCGTGCTAGATACAGAAACACACACATTCTTTTAATAGAAAGTCCAAAAGAACAACATTTATTTGAAACAGAAATATTTTGTGACATTATAAATGTCTTTACTGGCACTTTTGATTAATTCAATGCATCCTTGATGAATAAAAAGTATCAATTTATTTCTGCTTCTGTTATTAAATCCTAAAGATACTCACGATATGAATAGGAGAAGGTGATGTCACCAGCCCATGGAAGGAAAGGACATAATCAATAGTGACGTCCCCGAGACTCGCCCACCAGCGAGCAACACAGAGCTCCAGAGTCCGTCCTGGCTGAGAAAGACACACAGATCAACACGTGACCACTAGAATTACACATCATGTGACCCTGGAGCACAAAACCAGTCACAAGCCTCAATTTTGGGAAATTCAGATTCATGCATCAGCTGAAAGCTGAATAAATCATATTTCCATTGATGTATGGTTTGGACAATATTTGTAAATCTGGAATCTGAGGATGCAAAAAAATCTGAATATTGAGAAAATCATCTTTAAAGTTGTTCAAATGAAGTTCTTAGCAATGCATATTACTAATCAATAATTAAGTTCAGCAGCTAAGAGTGGTTTGAAATCCGTTATTTCTCTCTTTTGCTGGAGTGTGTCTGGAGGAAACATTAATGTTAATAATGCAGTCATATTTATGTCTGATCTGATCATCATAAGTCTGTCTGAACAAACTGAGACGAACTGTGTCTCTGCTTCAGCGCCGTTAAAAGTGAGGATGCTGTCAAAAATAGATTTTCTTTAACAATTTATTTATATTAAAGTGCCACCTATTATGGTTATGAAAGTTCATATTTTGGTTTTGGGATCCCCAACAACAGGTAGACAGCATGCACGGTCAAAAACACTTTCATTGTCTTATAATATGGATTTGTTTTTAACCTTATTTGCTCAACGACTCTCAAACGATTCATTTTTCCAAACCCCGCCTCTGCGTGCCGCTGATCTGCTCTGATTGGTCGATTTCATTTAAAGCAGTGAGCGCGGTGTTACTTTGTGTTCAGCGTTACCGGGGAAACCGCTACAAAAGCGCACCTAGTGGCAACAAGTGAACGAGCAATATACTAATGTTTCAACATGAAACGCTTGTGATTGGTTTAAAAACGACTCGTTTCAATGATTCAGCGTCGACTCTTTCATTTGAGAGACGATAACTTTATACAGGTGCTCTTTCAGATTTAACACTCTAGCTGGATGTTTTCATTCCCTTACATGAAATATCATTTTCAGAAATACATTTTAACTAAATTAAATCAATTTGTGTTTAAAGCAGCTTTCGTCCTCGGTGCACGAGTGGAGTTTCTCACGAGCTTTTTCGAAGCAGAGACACAGTTCTTCTGTCTCAGTTTCTTCAGACAGACTGATGATGATCCGATCAGATCTCTGTAATAACTGACTCCAGACCAGTTTTATCTGCTGGAGATACTAGATGGTGTAGGCAGTGCTGTGTGGTAGTTAGTGTGTTGTGTACCAGCACGGGAAACGCCTCGGTGAGCGAGCCCTTCTCCAGCAGAGACGAGAACTTGTAAAACTCGTTGGCTCGATACGCTCGCTGCTTCACCAGATGAACCGCATGCAGGACGAACTTCGACGACACGTCTCCAGAGTGAGACGTTAATGAGATCTCTGAAAGAAACACAGTAATTAGATCAGATCTTCGTTTGCGTGAGACTGCAGTAACGGTATGATCAATATCATATTTCACTTTCAAAGACTTTCATCTTTAACGTTGTGTTTTGGGTCATTATGGGCTGTCAGGTGAACTCAAAAGCACAATATGCTTAATCTCTTCATCGAGTCTGTTTTTGCTGTTTTAAAACGAAGCTGCACTTCGTCAAAATAAAAGCTCTTCTGACGTTTACGTCAAAATAAAAGCTCTTCTGACGTTTACGTCAAAATAAAAGCTCTTCTGACGTTTACGTCAAAATAAAAGCTCTGCTGCCTTTTCTGTCAAAATAAAAGCTTTTCTGCCGTTTCCTTCAAAATAAAAGCTCTGCTGACGTTTCCGTCAAAATAAAAGCTCTGCTGACGTTTAGAGATACACAGAGATACACGGAGCCTGTGGCAAGGCATTCAGACCATCACTGACTACAAGCCCCCGCCACAGGCCTGTGACGACGACACATCCCTCCCAGATGCACTCAACCACTTTTATTCACGGTTTGAAATGCAGAACAACACATCTGCACAAAAACTGCCCACACCTCCCAACGACCAGGCACTCTGTCTGTCTCCAGCCGACGTAAGGAAGACCCTATCTAGGATTAACCCACGCAAGGCTGCGGGTCCTGACAATATACCTGGCCGCGTACTGAAAGACTGTGCTGTACAGCTGACAGATGTCCTAACAGATATCTTCAACACCTCGCTGAGCCAGGCAGTCATCCCCACATGTCTCAAATCCACAACGATCATACCGGTACCAAAAAAATCACCTGTGTCCTGTCTAAATGACTACCGTCCCATAGCACTGACTCCAATCATAATGAAGTGCTTTGAGAGGCTAGTCATGCACAACATCAAAACCAGCATCCCCAACACACTCGATCCGCTCCAGTTTGCATACCGCCCAAACCGCTCTACGGATGATGCAATTTCCTCCACCCTCCACCTGGCTCTTACCCACCTAGAAAATAAAGACTCATATGTTAGAATGCTGTTCATCGACTTCAGCTCAGCATTCAACACAATAATCCCACAACAGCTCATCAATAAATTAAGCCTGCTGGGCCTCAACAACTCCCTCTGCAATTGGATCCTGGACTTTTTAACCGGAAGACCTCAGTCAGTTCGGGTCGGCCACAACACCTCGAGCACTACCACACTGAGCACAGGTGCCCCACAGGGCTGTGTGCTCAGCCTGCTGCTCGTCACGCTGCTGACCCACGACTGCACTGCCAAGTTCAGCTCCAACCACATCATCAAGTTTGCCGATGACACATCAGTGGTAGGTCTCATCAGCAACAACGATGAAACGCACTACAGAGAGGAAGTGGCACAGCTGGCTGAATGGTGTGGTGCTAACAACCTGTCCCTCAATGTGGAGAAGACAAAGGAGGTTGTGATGGACTTCAGGAGAAACTCTGTTGACCACCCCCCACTGACCATCGACACCTCGACTGTGGAGAGAGTCAGCAGCACTAAATTCCTGGGGGTGCACATCACAGAGGACCTCACCTGGACTACCAACACCAAGTCTATCTCCAAGAAGGCACAACAGCGCCTACACTTTCTCCGCCGGCTGAAAAGAGCAAGCCTCCCTCCACCCATCCTCACCACCTTCTACAGGGGTACCATTGAGAGCGTGCTGACCAGCTGCATCACTGTCTGGTACGGAAACTGTTGTGCAGCAGACCGCAAGACCCTCCAGCGGACAGTGAACACCGCTGCAAAAATCATTGGTGCCCCTCTCCCCTCCATCCTGGACATTTTCCTTACACGATGCTCCAGCAAAGCAAAAAGTATCGTGGAGGACCCCACCCACCCCTCCCACAGTCTCTTCCAGCTCCTACCCTCAGGTAGACGGTACCGGAGTATCAGAGCCCGCTCCGCCAGACTGCTCAACAGCTTTTTCCCCCAGGCTGTGAGAGCCCTGAACTCAAATCACACCGCCCCTCTCTGAAACCCCAAACAACCCCCCCCCCCCACCTTACCACATCTCAGGGAAAAGCTGTTAACTTTTATCTCTGTGCAATTCAGGTGAGCGGGCCTGCACAAGCCACCTGTAGCAACACACTCTCCTCTGCATGCACTAGACACTTTCACACACCATTGTGTGTCCATAATCCCACAAAAGACTGATTGTAATATATGACTGTAATGTATGTATGTTTACTGGCTCATGCACCACAAATCACCTTACACTGTCCCCAGCCAGCTGCTTGAATGTCTCTCTTTTGCACATGTACAGTATTGTATTTGAAGTCATCTGCACAGTTGTACAGTTTGTATTTTTTGTACAGTTTGTATTTTTTGTTTCTTGTTTTTTTAGTTTATGTATAGGTAACCACTTTATATATAGCATATGTATAGTCAAAGCTGACAGTAGGTTAGTTTGTGTATAGGTTTATACTGTTTTACTTCGTGTTGTATATTTGTATTTATGTAGCACCGTGGTCCTGTGAGGCACGACATCTCGTCCCACTATATGTCCACACATGTAGTGGAATGACAATAAAGCTCAACTTGACTTGACTTGACTTGACTTGTTTACGTCAAAATAAAAGCTCTGCTGACGTTTCCTTCAAAATAAAAGCTCTGCTGACGTTTACGTCAAAATAAAAGCTCTTCTGCCGTTTCCTTCAAAATAAAAGCTCTTCTGCCGTTTCCTTCAAAATAAAAGCTCTTCTGCCGTTTCCTTCAAAATAAAAGCTCTTCTGACGTTTCCTTCAAAATAAAAGCTCTTCTGCCGTTTCCTTCAAAATAAAAGCTCTGCTGACGTTTACGTCAAAATAAAAGCTCTGCTGCCATTTACGTCAAAATAAAAGCTCTGCTGACGTTTACGTCAAAATAAAAGCTCTGCTGACGTTTACGTCAAAATAAAAGCTCTGCTGACGTTTACGTCAAATAAAAGCTCTGCTGACGTTTACGTCAAAATAAAAGCTCTGCTGACGTTTACGTCAAAATAAAAGCTCTTCTGCCGTTTACGTCAAAATAAAAGCTCTGCTGACGTTTACGTCAAAATAAAAGCTCTTCTGCCGTTTACGTCAAAATAAAAGCTCTGCTGACGTTTACGTCAAAATAAAAGCTCTGCTGACGTTTACGTCAAAATAAAAGCTCTGCTGACGTTTCCGTCAAAATAAAAGCTTAAAGTGCAGTACATGAATTACTGATAGCAAGCGGTTTAACCCATAACTCAAAAGACCTCTTTCAAGTGTAGAAATTATACTTCATATCGAGGTATTGTAGTACCGTGAGATTTTGATATCGTTACATCCCTAGACTGCAGAGATGCATCATCAGATTACCTGCCCATGTTGCTCCACGAGGGACGGTGATGAAGTGCCGTCGGATCTGTCCTGGTCTGAAGTGGACGTCTGTGAACGTGATCTCCTGACTGCGACTGTCAGCTACTCTATAAGACACAAACACACGCCACCGGCGAGCACAAACACAGATTAGAGCTGGGCGATATGGGAGAAAAATCATATCTCTGTATTTATTGGCTGATTTGAGATATATATCTCAGTATTTCGTTTTTGTATTTGCATTAAAAATATCTGTATTTAATATATATATTTCACTTGACCAAAAAACCATACATTATCAAAACAAATAAAGTGAATGCCTTTATATTGTGCAAAAAAGGGTTAAAATCACATTTAATTCGAACACAAACAATGCAATCTAAAACACAAATACTGCTTTTAAAGCAGAAGTTAAATTTACATCACCTTTTACAGTGATGCATTATTAATAAGACAATAAATGACAGAGTGTTTTAAGTTGATTCTGCTGGTATAAGGAAACACACACACACACACTCACTCTCGCACACAAACACACACGCGCACACACACATGCATGCACACACACACACACACACACACACACACACACCAGTTCCAGCATTGCTAACTTGACAGCGACGTTGGTACTTTATCAAAATAAAATACAGTGACTCAAACATCAGCGCACGTCTCTGTGTAACCGTTGGAACGCGACTTAAGTACAAAGCCTATAATTTCCATAATAAATAATAGTTTTGCATTCAGATACAACACAAATATAAAAATATGGAATATTTGGATTTGTGCCAAATGAGGCAAACACGAGCACAAAGCTCCATTTCACAAACAGTTGAGTGCGCAAGCCTTTAAAGTAACTCCTTTATCAGCGAGAGACGCGTTCAGAATCAGCACATGGTCACTGTCTAGTGGGCTTTATTTTCAAGTGTGCACCTCACGGCATTCGCTGTTCTTTTGCTGGCGGTTATCAAACAGTGTTGCATTACTGCAGGCGCCCCCTTCTGGATTGAGGGTAACGCCTCATGCACCGAACCGAGATGCCCGTACCATGACGGTTCGGTACGAATACATGTATCGTTACACCCCTAATATAAACAGCATTGCCTCATATCATATCTCTTATATAAAAAAATATAAATATACCGCCCAGATGCAAGCGGAACAGAGCGGTGGGACGTACCTCGCAGGGATTATAACCGTTATAGGCACTCTGAAGAGAGGACCGGCGCTGAGAGCCAACGTGTCGTATCCACACACCTGGAAAACACACACACACACACACACACACACACACACACACACACACACACACACACACGGTCATCATTATTGCAGCTCAGGATGATCTGAGAGTGTGAGCGTGGATGGATCTGCGGACGTGCCTCGGTGTAGTGCAGCCCCTCTCGCAGGCCCTGCGGGTCGATGCGGACGTTGACGTGTCTGCACTGATTCATGAGCTCCAGGTGCGACGGACAGTGAACCCATGTAGCGTTGCAGGTGAGAGCCAGATGCAGCTGCAGCGAGATGCGGGCCGAGTTCTCTGGAGAGAAAACAACACCCCACAATCCATCACACATGGGGAAAAACATGGGTTTGTTTTGAAAGAAATGTGTTTTTATTCATCCAGGATGCATTAAACTGATGAAAATGTTACAAAAGTTTCCATTTCAAATAAATGCTGTTCTTATGAGTTTTGAGAATCAAAAATAAAATGTTTTCGTTTTCAAAGTAATAATCAGAAATTTTCTTTAGCAGGAAATAATATTATAATGTTTCTGAAGATCATGTGAAAGATAATGCAAAATACAGCTTTGACAAATTCTTAATATCGATTCATAAACAGCTTTAAATTATATAATATTTCATAATTTTACTGATTTTTGATATATATCTTTGAACAGAAATTATTTAACATACGTTAAAGAAAACAGTGATTTTAAATTGTAATAATATTTCACAATATTTTAAAGACAAATTCTTACCATAAACTTTAGAATATATAAATTATGTTAAACAGCTATTTTAAATGTTAATAATTTGTCCTGTATTTTTAACCAAATAAATGCATCCTTGGTGAGCCGAGTAACTTCTTTCAGAAACATAAAAAACACTTACAGATCTCAAACTTTTAAACCATAGAGTTCAATCTAATCAAAAACTGATTATTGTACTCAATACTGGAGTATATTGTATATTCTTATGATTATTTGAGTATTGCATCATTAGTTTGCAATGTTAACATCAAACTCTATCAGAATAAATTGAGTCTCATATGCATCATTGCTATTTTAATAACATATCAACATTAATATAGTTTGTCAATATTTAGATTTTTCTGTTTTAATAGAATTTCATTTAAAGTTTTAGTAATTTTGTTGTTTGTTTTTGCCATTTATTTTTATTTTTATATATGTCTCTTTATGAAGATTTACTTTTAGTTTATTTAGATATTTTAGTACTTCATCTTAAATTAAACACCTGCAACTAGCTAAAATAAAGTGTTTCATATTTTATCTCAGTTCATGTTTATTTCACTTAATGGTTCTTTTATAACAATGTTTTTTTATAGTTAATAACAATAACAACCCCAGAATCAGAGCTGCTTGTTCAAAACCAATCCCGGTTAAATAGGTCAATAATGAACTGTGATAACCTCATGCTTGCTTTGGCATTAACCTGATTAAGTTCAAACTGTGAAAGATCTGTGAATATATTCTCCACTGTGAAGCATTGTGTGTACCTGTGTTCTCTGGAAACACGGGTTCGATGCCGACCCCGTGATCGGACGGGCCGGTGACGTGGGTTGGGTCCCTGAGGTAGATGCCTCGCTGCGATCCCACGGTCACAGTGAAGCCGAGGCTGCTGGTGGGCAGCGAGGCATGCTGCATGAGGTAGTCGAACGCCCGCTCCACCTGCGCATCACACAAAGGCGGTCATGAACACACGAATGCATGCATAATGAGCATCGCTGAGAATGCATGCACAATGAGCATCGTTGATAATGCATGCACAATGAGAGTGCATGCACAATGAGCATCACTGAGAATGCATGCTTAATGAGAGTGCATGCACAATGAGCATCGCTGAGAGTGCATGCACAATGAGAATGCATGCATAATGAGCATCGCTGAGAATGCATGCATAATGAGCATCGCTGAGAATGCATGCACAATGAGAATGCATGCATAATGAGCATCGCTGAGAATGCATGCATAATGAGCATCGCTGAGAATGCATGCACAATGAGAATGCATGCACAATGAGCATCGCTGAGAATGCATGCACAATGAGCATCGTTGATAATGCATGCACTATGAAAATGCATGCATAATGAGCATCGCTGAGAATGCATGCACAATGAGAATGCATGCACAATGAGCATCGCTGAGAATGCATGCACAATGAGCATCGTTGATAATGCATGCACTATGAAAATGCATGCATAATGAGAATGCATACACAATGAGAATGCATGCACAATGAGCATCGCTGAGAGTGCATGCACAATGAGAATGCATGCATAGTGAGCATCGCTGAGAATGCATGCACAATGAGAATGAATGTATAGTGAGCATCGCTGCTGCACTCCTCAGTACCTGAATGATGCCGTGACCCTGAGCAAACACCTCTATATCCTCCACTTTCAGAGCCGTGTTCTCCAGGGCCCTGCGCACCACCGGCACTGTGGACTGCACGCCGTTCTGCTTCAGACCTGACAAACACACACAAATCAGTAATAAGAGCACACATGTATGTCTTGGACAATATGTGACCACATAACCAGTCATAAGGGCTTTCCATTGATGTATGCTTTGTTATGATTGGACAATATTTGAAAATCTGGAATCTGAGGGTGCAAAAACATCTGAATATTGAGAAAATCATCTTTAAAGTTGTTCAAATGAAGTTCTTAGCAATGCATATTAATAATCAATAATTACGTTTTTATATATTTACAGTAGAAAATGTACTGAATATCTTCATGGAACATGATCTTAATAACTAATGATTTTGGGCATAAAAGAAAAAGTTATAATTTTGACTCATACAATGTATTGTTGTCTATTTCTACAAATATACCTGTGCTGCTTATGAGCTCCAGGGTCACATATAGTAATGCAAAAATGTCCTGATAGCTCACGCTTTCACTGCACGATGAGGCCTTTTTAATGCAGATTTAGAACGACCTTAAAATTCAACATACACAAGGCCATTTTTACCATGAGTTTTCTTTAATATTTATATAATAAAGTTAAGGAATATCACACAAGGAAGTGTGCAGCTTTTAAAAAAATACCAGTTTACGAATGTCACACTGATTTTACAAAACAGTTCAATAAACAAGTTAACATTTCGAGCTACATTTTTGACAAAAATATCCCCAATATTTTCTGTTTTGCTCTATTTTGTCAAGAAAATGTTTCGTATGAAACCACTGCAGAACTGTTTTGAGTCTCTGAACAAGACACTGAATGAATCGGTCTTAAATAAATCTGTTTAATTAACGACTGAGTGGCTGAATGAATCAATTGTTTGAATGAATCAGTTGAGTGAATGAGTCAACGACTCACTCATTAAGACACTGACTTGCTGCCACCTACTGGCGGTTTTAGATTCAAAATTATTATTTTCTTTATTTAATTCATAATTACATATTTAGAGCATCTCCTAGAATTATTTATGCAATTGTAAATGCAGTGTAAACAATGTGTAAATGCATCTAAATGCCACTTTGATGACATTTCTGTGCTGCTTTTTTTGTGCAAAGATGGATTTTGTTAATACTGATTTCATTTGACTGGTAAGAGTGTATTATTCTAATTTAATTGATTGATTAAATGTAAGAATTTAATAAACGTGTAATGCATACATTAAATAAGGCTGGAAAAAATACCCTGGAAATCAATTTAAGTTGGCAAATATTCTCTTTTTATCTTATAAGTTAATTTCGGTCACCGCTGTGAACTGATCACGGCACAAAATATGAAGAATATGAAGATTTTAGAGAGTCATCGATCCACAACAGGTCTAAACCAGCACAAAAACAGTCTAATATCATCTAATTATTAGGGCTGGGAATATCAATCTATGCATGGATTCTGAGGTTAGTTTTGATCAGTAGATGGCACTGTATGCTTCAGAAACAGCCGTAGTCTGCTCGTTACCAAATCCTTACACACTTCAACCTAAAATAACCGATCGAAAAGGTTAAAGCGAGTGTGTTTACATTAATCTGGCGTCATAAACGCATTCTGAGCCGAGGTGAGATTACGGTCTTCATCAGCATGTGAGTGTGTGGATAAACACTAGATTAGAGCGCCATCTGCTGGTCAAATATAAGCGCAGAATCATCGTTGCCAACTCATTTTCATGGGAAGTCGTTAAGAGACGGTCGATTTGTTACTAAATGACGTTGTGATGTCATTGCACGATGACATTTTTAAATGCAACATTGAATAAAAATTGTATATTAGCTAGTAAAACTACACATTCTGGCCAATTATAGATTTAAGCAGTGTATTAGTAGTTAGTAAGTATGCTAGGCTTTAAGAGAAGTCTAAAAATAGAGCACAATCTATTTATGCTAATATGAAGGGATTCTCTGTATTGATTTTTCACCTGCATTTTTAATTACGCATTGTATTTTGTGTTTAACGGATAATGTCCTGGAAAATTACTAGCATCTTTCTTGTAGTGTACTAACTGATTAACAATCACAGGAACAAGCTACTAACAAAGTGTATCATAAATGAACAATTATTCAATTATTATTGTTAAAATAGCAGCTAACTTAACTCACGTGATGTGTGCACTGCTTTGGTTTTCTCATTTTGAGTAACGTAGATGGAAAATGCGTGCCTTTTTATCATTTGAGTCACTTATCAAAAGTTGCCAAATAGGTGCTTTTGGAAGAAAAGGTTGCGAAGGTAGTAAATTTAGCAACAAGTTGGCAACAGAATCGATTCCAGAGAGAATCGCGATGCATTCGGAAGATCTCAGAATCCATTCTGCATCGATGTATCATCACACCTTTATTAATTATCATTATGGATAAAATGATCCCACATGCTCAGTATGAGCGGTGCACTTCTGAGGAGTGCATCTGTACCTGAGAGCACCAGAGCGATTCCTCCGCAGGCGTTGGGCGAGGACATGGAGGTGCCGTTCATCAGCTGCGTGCCGCGGAGCGTCCAGTTGGGCACGGAGGCGATGGCTCCGCCGGGGGCGCTGATGCTGACCCCCAGAGCCCCGTCTGTGCTGGGGCCGCGGGACGACCATGTGTACTGGTTCGGAGGAAGCTTCTCTCTCAGCGAGTACTCGGCCACCATCATGTCCGGCGTGACGTACGCACCCACACCTGCGCATCGGGAACCATTAAACCAGTGCTTTCTGACTGGCCAAACAAACAACAGCTGCCTCCAGTATAATTACAATCATCCAGGTATCAAGTGTATATGTGGTGGAGATCGTATACATGCTTGTCTCATACACAGAGACACTGTCATGTTAGAATAGAAAAGAGTTATCTCCAAACTGTTGCTATAAAACTAGATTCCCTAGAATATCATTATATGCTTAAACATTAAGATTTGTACTTAAGTAGTTAAACCTTTCATTAGAAGGGGTGCCAATACTTTTGGCAATATAGTGTATATATTATTTTGAAAGATGCTACTCATCCTTTGAATGATCAGTTTGTCTTATTGCCTTCTAGAAGACGTTATCTTTAATTAAACATCTATAATAATTCAATTTATACCTGCAGTAATTGGACATTTGGATCAAAATACGAAGGTGGAATGATCTGATGTTTATGGTTATGTGGTTTAATGTTATGCATGTTTGAAACAATTTTCAACCATTGGGGTTGACAATATAAAGTTATACTGGATATATGTTTTTCTTCTTCATAAGGTCTTGATAAATGTATTTTTATACATGCATATGTTCCCAATTCTATATCATACCAATTCATGGTGATGGTGGCCAAGTTTTACTAATTCATCCCTCATTTAATAAATAAAGGCCACGAATTAAGAATCTGTTCCCTGTTTTTTTAGGTAAATCATGGCTATGTTAAATTAATCTGTCTTGTTTTAGTAACATGTGGCCATGCTGTATTAAATAGTTATCTCATTGTATTCAATTGTGGCCGCTGTACTAACATGTTCCCTTGATTCAGTAAATTATGGCTAAGTTGTACTAATTAATTAGTAAATCTTACCTGTGCTGTACTAATTTGTTCCCTTTGTTTTGGTCAATCATTGCCACGATGTATTCATTTGTTCATTTAATTTAGTCAATCGTAGAACAATGTTGCCACAGTTTACTAAAATAAAGATGCAAATTCTCAATTTGTTGCCATGATTTAACTTAAAACAATGGAACAAATTAATTAAACATGTATTTTTGTCAGCAAATGTGTGTTATTGTTATATTTCTTGAGGTAATGTTCTAAAATGTAACGTTCCGGTCCTTGACTCTGATTGGTTGAGCCGCGTTCCAAGCTGTTGTCAATTACAAAGTAACACACACACCTTTGTTTATGTTGTGTTGCTCGGCAACCACTTTGTTGCACCCACAACTGTTACACTGTTTGGTGGAAGATACTGTTTTTATTCACATCATTACATTTGATTTGCTCTGTTTTATTTTGTGAAACTTTACTAAGTATATGGAATAACTGTTTTATAAAAGCAATACGCCCGATGAAGCCGTGGTTTACAGCGTCGCACCTAACAACAGTTTAATAAAGCCACTGTAAAGCACGGCTTCACGGGGCGTATTGCTTTATAAACCCAGTCGTGAGCTGAAGTGAGTTTTAGGTGTTACCGATCACACTGCTGGTGGTTCCTCCGGGGCAGCCCACGGTGGACAGACACGGGCCGTTATTCCCAGCGCTCGACACAAACATCACGTTATACTTCTGTACGGCCTCCGTGATGACCTCACAGACCCTCCTGAAGAACACAGAGATATCAGCAAAAACTCATCTCTATATATCGGTATTTTCTACACTTTTGTATTTGGATTAAACAAATAAGGTGCATGTATGTATGCATATATCATGTGTAATAAAGGGTTAAAATCACATTACATTAACATTGCAATCTAAAACTAAAATAATGCTTTTAAGGCGAGACACTGCAGGAGAATAGGGTAAAAATTATTATAATAATAATAATAGTTATTCCATCACCCAGCTGATTGATTAGTGATAATTGCAAACATATATTACAAGGTTAGGTTCAGATATGCAAATGAGGCATTATTTAATTAAACATGCGCTCATTTGCATACATTTCGAGTACAAAAATCTAAACACTGGATGATGTCAGTTTCAATATTCTCATTTAATGTTTTTTACATATTAGAGTCAAACGTTTTTATGGAGAAAATCTCATTTTTGTCACGCCATAATTCAGAAAATGCATAGAACGGATTTGCACAATTTAAAATGTTGTATATACTAAACTAAAACTCCCTGTGTTAAGACATTCGGGAAAAAAGCACAGAATAATTATGGCTCATTATGTAAAAGGCGTTAAAGATTGCCCCATTACACTTTATGAAAAACCAAAAAGCCCAAAATTGACACTTAAAAACACATTTACTAAACTAAAACTAATAATAAAGCACAGAATAATTAAGTAAAAGGCGTTGATTACCCCATTACAGTCACTTAAAAACACACTCACGTGAATGTGTAAAATGCCACACACATCACATTTATAATCCAACTACAGATATTTCAGAGTTATTGCGCTCCGTCTGTTTGGTGCTCGTTTAGCGGAGAATAACGAAGCAGAAAACTCATGCACTTCTGACAGCACAATATTCATATTTCCACGTCTTTCTAACATTTACAGACGGAGAATATAGCTGTGAAATAAACAGCAGATCTCAAACACATTAAACAGCACATCGTACGTTTTTAAAGCCCTTCATATAAAGCGTGTCACATGTTGTCTTATATTCACTTTCTCCACAGCGGCTCAGTCGGTGTCCTCCGCTAGAGATTTATCAGATGCGCTCGTATCAAATCATATTAACAGCATTGCCTCGTATAAATATATCATACGAACTCGATACAGCGCTCAGCCCTAGATCATAACGTCATGCAAGTACACAAGTGGTGTGAACAATCCAACAATAACAATCGGATGAGAATAAAAGCTACAGAAACGTGACTTTATTCGTGTATTTTGCTCGTCTAATGTCATCAGAGACTCACCCTGAGTTCGGCCAGTGCGTCGCCTCGCCGTAACTGTAGTTCACAAGATCACACTTATAGTTTATGACTTCAATCATCTGCAAAGAGATCACAAATAACACAATCACTACTAAAGCAAGCATGATGCAGGAGTTCTTGGCGTTCCCGGTCAGAAATAAGTGACCCTGGAGCACTAAAGCAGTCATAAGCAGCACAGCTATATTTGTAGAAATAGACAACAATACATTGGGTATGGGTCCAAATTATCATTTTTATTTAATCCTTGGTTTTCCACATTCTTCAAAATAGCATTTAGATGAAAGGTTTAATACTAACTTGAGTAAATGATGGTATCAATATAAAACACTACGACAGAACTGACACAGATGACAGAATTTGTATTCTTATTGTTAAATCAACAAAACAAAGAGGATAATATAGTTTCTTTAATAGGAATCAATGTATATAGTGTTTTATTTGTATATTTGCTCATTCGGTGTCTTGAACGCTCTGCTAAATACACCTATTGTACCTGAAAATAAAGCACTGTTTGTTTTATTGTAATGTGTATCTTTCTTATTTTTAATAACAAAGATAAAATAATGACGATATTTGTTTTAATCTTCACCCACTTTGGCCTAAATATCCACCATACTTTTTCATATTGTGTTACCTTGAAAGGATTTATCTTTATAATAGGGAAATTATTTTGGCTGTCGTAAAACAACAGGACAAAGAATCGAGATAAAATCGTGAAATTTCAAAAAAAAAAAAAAAAAGTGATATGATATTTTTGCTATATCGCCTGGACTAATGTTATATAATTCAGACGGGCTGTTATTTTTATGGTATATCATAAAGTGTATATTTTTTAAATGTGATTGTTGGTACATTTGACCAGTATTTACCATACTTAAAAAAAAAACTAAAAAAAAAAAATAGGAAAAAATATGCAATATTATAATAAAAATTGGTACATGTTGAAAAGGTGTGATCGTCTTATATTGGGCTCAATACGGGAGTTCCTGAAATGATGTGTTGGATGTCTTACAGCTCGTATGAGGCCGGTTCCCGTCTCCATCGTGCTGAGGCGCGTGTCTCCGATCTTCACAGCCAGGATCTGGGCTCCGGGAGCGACTCCGTTACGCTCCGGTTCATCGGGGAAGTGACCCGCTGCGATGCTGGCCACATGCGTCCCATGAGCTCCTGCAAACACACGCTGATCAGTGTAAAGCCTCTCAATGATACACGTATGTATCTTATATGTCTTAAGTGGCAATTTAGGACAGGACAATATTAGAAAATCTGGAATCTGAGGGTGCAAAAACATCTGAATATTGAGAAAATCACCTTTAAAGTAGTTCTTAGCAATGCATATTACTAATCTTGTGATATATTTACGGTACAAAATATCTTCATGGAACATGATCTTAATAGGCATCAAATTAAAATGTGTAATTTTGAGGCATACGATGTATTGTTGGCTATTGCTACAAATATAGCTGAGCTGCTTATGACTTCACTATCATCAGTCTCACCTCCGCTGGTGACGATACACAGAGTGTTTCCCTCGTCATAGATGTTTACGGAGTAATTGAGCATCTCGGCGTTTCCCAATGTGGCATATTCCTGTCTCTCTCGATAAGAGCTCAGGACGGTGCAAGACGACAAGTCTCCGGTCTCAGAAGTGTCCACCACAGCCCTGAGACACACACACAAGCATCTTAATAATGCACTGATAATGTGTTCATGCACAGATCATCAGGATGAGCTTGTTTCTTCATCAGGTTTGGAGAAATGTGTCTCTGCAGTGAATGGGTGCCGTCAGAATAAAAACATCACAGCACTCCAGTCCATCAGTTATCATCAGAAGCTGAAACTAATCCAGCATTAAGATGATTTTAACTCTAATATGAGTCTATAATAACTCTTCCTCAGTGATAAAGTGCATCTGCTGTCGTCTCTCGCATCAAAATCCAGACACATATTAGTTTAGAGCTGTTTTGGCATCTGTGCAGATTTCTCTCCTGATTCAGACCAGAACACTTTATCACTGAGGAAGAGTTATTATAGACTCATATTAGAGTTAAAAACATCTTAATGCTGGATTAGTTTCAGCTTCTGATGATAACTGATGGACTGAGTGCTGTGATGTTTTTATTCTGACGGCACCCATTCACTTCAGAGACGCATTTCTCCAAACCTGATGAAGAAACAAACACCATTTTTGGGTGAGCTATTCCTTTAAATCTGGTGGTTCAGTCAGAAATGCTCAGACCTCCACGTGACGCCGTCGTGCCACGATATACAGTCATAAACCGGCCCTGGATCGCTGTACTTCTTCTCCAGGACTCCTAACAGCTCCACGTGACACTGTAGCTCCTCCTTCTGCAGCTTCTCCATCTGACAACACAAACACGTTATATTAAGCCATGCAAAGCAATCAGCTTATTTTCTGCTGTTGCATCTACGCGGTGGGACCTGTGATGGGTTTGGGTGCGTCTGGTCGAACTCTTCCGTCCTGCGACTGGCTTCAGCGAGAGCCGCTCTGTGTGCCGGATCCCACAGCTTCTCCTTACGCTCTTTCTGAACCGCCGGACATGGAGATATAGGGAATAAACAAGCCAAAATGTGCTTTTGTTTCAAGTCGACTTGTGCATACAACACCAGCGCTGTCAAATAATCACATTACCTGTATTCTCTCTTTCAGAGCTTTGGGGAAAAAATCATAACCGTTCTTTATTCCGACGTGATATTTTCCCGATGGATTCACCCAAGCATCAGGGATCTGAAGAGAAACGGGAAAACTTTAGCGCTTATTAAAACGTCTGCTTATTAAAATACTGTAGAGCCTGTGCAGACTCATATTTCACCCCAATATAAAGTTTTTTATTAAATAATAAATATTTTGCTTGGAAAAACTAGCATGTATAATTACATGCAAAGAAGATGTTATTAAGAAACAAACAGATAGTGTTAAATACATACATGGCTGTGAATCTTATATATAATACAATATAGGTGCGGGTGGATAATTTATTTGAAGCAGCGGATTCGGGTGACGTTTGAGCTCATCCGCGCATCTCTAATTCACACACATACATATATAAATATTAAGAGTACTGTCACTTTAAGAGACTGCAATGATACTGTACGTCCAGGCGGCGATGTCTGCTATAGGAACATGATCTTAATATCTAATGATTTTTTGGCTAAAAGTCCTTTAAGAGCCTGCTCTTATTTCCTCTATTTTGATTTTCGGGTGAAATGTAAGACCCAAACATGACACAGCTTCAGTAACCTGAGCATCTGCGTGAACTGTGCTGAATGACAGCGGCTCTTAATCTAAAGCAGCGCTTCTCTTACTCTGAGCGAGCGCGCGGTCAGTCCGGTCACGAGCCCGTCTTTAACCTCCACAACGCTGGACATGTTCACATCGCCGCTGCCCGTCGTGTCAATGATGTCCACGATCTTGGGTCTCCCGTCTGTCGTAGTCTGCGAGAAAGAGATACAGCTCAGGACTCAGACAAATCGTATCAGATTCACAGCGAGATGCGTTTGGGTGTATAGTTATGATAAATGATCTGCGTTTGAGTGCACAAATCAGCTCGCATGTTGCCATATGAGCATTACACCATCATTCTTCTTTAAAAAACGATGATGGGCAGACCGAAACCAGACATATACATCACACAAACCCCTCAGTAGTGTATAATAACTGCTGACCGGTGCGTAAGAGCCCAACACAGCTGCTGTGTCCACTTACGGCTCAATATAACAACACTACACCATAGTTAACACTAACTATAACACACAACAGTAGTGCTATCAAACCATGAATCACATCCAAAATAGGTTTGGGGTTTTTGAGTGTGCACTATGTAAATTACACTGTATATATTTTTTAAATCTGTTTATATATATGTAATTATTTTCAATATATATAGTGTATTTGTGTGTGTGTTTATATATACACTGTACACACGCATATATTATGTAAACTATTTTATTTTGGACGCAATTAAATGTTTGACAGCACTAAATAGTTAGTGAAAGAGCTCCCTACATGGACATCATTTCGGTATTGCTGTCTATGTAGTGAGCTCGCAAGATTTTGAAACACAGCCTTTGTCATATACAATGGCATTTTGATATCTAAAGGAGTAAATGGTTACTATATTCAATTATTATGGTATTTTGTCAAATAATGTTGCTTTGAAATACCATGGTAGTCTAAAGAAACTGTGGTATTTTACCATGGTACTCCTTTGCGAGTCAGAGCCATTGATGAGGATGACACAGCTTGTCCTTTCAAACGTGTAGTTTATGTTTTTAACAGCTTTATTCAGCTTGATTTGTTTCGTATACGTTAGTGCTTCTTTGTTTAATTATGACACCGGAGTTCCGGTAACGTCCAGTATTTGTGGTCCCTGAAACGGGAGGAAAACCGACTGCGGCCTGGTGATGAACCGCAGCCGCGGGCTCGATTTACCTGCATGCCAGGGGCCCCTGGGTCCACCCCGGTGTCGAGGATCGCGATGAGCACCCCTCGGCCATCGTACTCCGGGAATTTTGTGAGGAACGAAATAGCACCGGTCTCTTTTTTCGGAAGCAGTCCGTGGAACGGGAACGGCTCTTCGGCGGAATGAGCAGACATTACGGTACAGAGCGAGAATGAAAACACTACACGACAGCGGCGGACCGGTATCGACACAATGTGCGCGAGAGAGCCGAGCGACTCTCTTAAAGGTACAGTACCACTCAATCTCAGTCACCAACATACTTCATCACAGTATCTTCATGAAATCATTGCCTTTGAATGTTCTCTGAAAGTTCTGCAACACGTAGTAACATTTAAAAAAATTATTCAACAAACGTCCAATTGAAATGTTTCAGAACGCTTACGAAAATGAACCTTCTCTGCTGAAAAACACAATAGAAATGTAATGGGTTTAATGGTTATAATGGGAATTGTATTGTTTTAATGGAAACTATAATGGTGTCTACTGGTATGTGATGGATTCTATTGGTGGGATGTTAAATTCTATTGGGAAAATGACCAAAACACAATAGAAATGTAATGGGTTTAATGGTTTTAATGGGAATTGTATTGTTTTAATGGAAACTATAATGGTGTCTACTGGTATGTGATGGATTCTATTGGTGGGATGTTAAATCATATCGGAAAAATGCCAAAAACACTCCACAAAAACATGAATTTTGTAATGTTTTTACTGGAAAAAGCTAATGTTTATGGTAATGGTATTTTAATGGAAACCATTGGAATTTCTGTGATGGTTTCTATTGGGCTTCTATTGTTTTTTTAGCAGGGTTATTATAGTAAA
>JAPDDM010000153.1:117500-132500 GCA_027474115.1 Schizopygopsis malacanthus
CGGGCAGATGTACAGTAGGTCGGGGAGATGTACAGTAGGTTGGGCAGATGTACAGTGGGTTGGGCAGATGTACAGTAGGTCGGGCAGATGTACAGTAAGTCGGGCAGATGTACAGTAGGTTGGGCAGAAGGTCGGGCAGATGTACAGTAAGTCGGGCAGATGTACAGTAGGCTGGGCAGATGTACAGTAAGCCAGTCAGATGTACAGTAGGTCGGCCGATGTACAGCAGGTTGGGCAGATGTACAGTGGGTCGGGCAGATGTACAGTAGGTCGGGCAGATGTACAGTAGGTTGGGCAGATGTACAGTAGGCCGGCCGATGTACAGTAGGTTGGGCAGGTGTACAGTAGGTCGGGCAGATGTACAGTAGGTAGGGCAGATGTACAGTAGGTAGGGCAGATGTACAGTAGGTCGGGCAGATGTACAGTAGGTTGGGCAGATGTACAGTAGGTCGGGCAGATGTACAGTAGGTTGGGCAGATGTACAGTAGGTCGGCACTGTACAGTAGGTTGGGCAGATGTACAGTAGGTCGGGCAGATGTACAGTAAGTTGGGCAGATGTACAGTAGGTCGGGCAGATGCACAGTAAGTCGGGCAGATGTACAGTAGGTCGGGCAGATGTACAGTAGGTCGGGCAGACGTGCAGTGAGTCAGGCAGATGTACAGTAGGTCGGGCAGATGTACAGTAGGTCGGGCAGATGTACAGTAGGCCAGGCAGATGTACAGTAGGTCGGGCAGACGTACAGTGAGTCAGGCAGATGTACAGTAGGTTGGGCAGATGTACAGTAGGTCGGGCAGATGTACAGTAGGTCGGGCAGACGTACAGTGAGTCAGGCAGATGTACAGTAGGTTGGGCAGATGTACAGTAGGTAGGGCAGATGTACAGTAGGTCGGGCAGATGTACAGTAGGTTGGGCAGATGTACAGTAGGTCGGGCAGATGTACAGTAGGTTGGGCAGATGTACAGTAGGTCGGCACTGTACAGTAGGTTGGGCAGATGTACAGTAGGTCGGGCAGATGTACAGTAAGTCGGGCAGATGTACAGTAGGTCGGGCAGATGTACAGTAAGTCGGGCAGATGTACAGTAGGTCGGGCAGATGTACAGTAGGCCGGGCAGACGTACAGTAGGTCAGGCAGATGTACAGTAGGTCGGGCAGATGTACAGTAGGTCGGGCAGATGTACAGTAGGTCAGGCAGATGTACAGTAGGTCGGGCAGACGTACAGTGAGTCAGGCGGATGTACAGTAGGTTGGGCAGATGCACAGTAGGTTGGGCAGACGTACAGTAGGTTGGGCAGATGTACAGTAGGTTGGGCAGATGTACAGTAGGTCGGGCAGATGTACAGTAGGTTGGGCAGTAGGTTGGGCAGATGTACAGTAGGTCGGGCAGATGTACAGTAGGTCGGGCAGATGTACAGTAAGTCGGGCAGATGTACAGTAGGTTGGGCAGATGTACAGTAGGTTGGGCAGTAGGTCGGACAGATGTACAGTAGGTTGGGCAGATGTACAGTAAGTCGGGCAGATATACAGTAGGTTGGGCAGATGTACAGTAGGTCGGGCAGATGTACAGTAGGTCGGGCAGATATACAGTAGGTTGGGCAGATGTACAGTAGGTCGGGCAGATATACAGTAGGTTGGGCAGATGTACAGTAGGTCGGGCAGATGTACAGTAGGTCGGGCAGTAGGTCGGACAGATGTACAGTAGGTTGGGCAGATGTACAGTAGGTTGGGCAGATGTACAGTAGGTCGGGCTAATTAAACTCGATGGAGTAGCTATTCATTTATAGATGCTGATTATATAGAGACAATATATTGATATTTTTCACTCTCTCTCTCTCTCTCAATCAATATCACTCAGTGCTGCCAAGTTCATGGTTAAGCTGCTTGTAAACATATTATTTATTTTTGACATACCGCATAAATTATAATTGACTGATATGTGAAATACTTTACATTCTATCAATGATAAAACGGTGTTAGATTGTGTGTTTCGAGAGGGATCGAGGCCTTTGAGCGTGTTTATGAAAACTACTAGTGATCATTACTAACTAGTGATTGTGTTGAAATTGTATGTTATGCATAATGGTGAAAATATAAAACATTGCTTGGTTATGATCGGACAATGTTTGAAAATCTGAGGGTGCAAAAAAATCTAAATAGTGAGAAAAAATGTAGTCTCTCGCACTTATATGGAGTTTCCTGACGGAGCTCGTGTCTATCTGTCAGGCTCTCAGGGGTCAGGAGGAGCTTCTGTAAGAGACAGCGACGAGGAAACAGGAAGCTGCTCCAGATCACTTCCTGTTTCGGCCGAATGAGCTTGTGTTTCTATATTCCTGAAGCAGCGGGGTAATGAAACCAGGTTCAGTGTCTGTGACGGTCAGGAGATGAATCATGAACTTGTGCTGCTGTTTCCTTCTTTCTCTGACTGGGATTACTCTCTTATTCATGGTGATGATCTGATTGTGAAGGATTAATGATAGAGCGTATGGAAACACAACATGCATAAACCACAAACTATTAGTATAGTTCAAACTAAAACAATCAAAAATATTGGGGTTGTCATAATTATAAAATTTTATTATATTTTCTTAAATACTTCGTTTTATTTTACAACGAAATTACAATATTAATATTTCTTAAAAATATGTATATTTGTTATTATTAGTATTATCAATAATAATACTAATATTATACATATATAATATTATATTGTATAATCGTTAATAATATATTATTATTTCTTGTCTTGATGTTTTATTTTACAGTGAAATATTAAAATATTTCATAAAACAAATAAAAAAAGTTATCAATAATAATATATATATATTTTTTCCTAAATGTTTGTTTTATTTTACAGTAAAATACTAAATTTAAAACAATTATTATATTTTATTATCAATAATAATAATAATTTAACTTTTTCCTAAATTTTAGTTTTATTTTACAGTGAAATATTTCAATATTTTTTTATTTTTTTATTATAAATTTTTGTTATAATAATAATTGTATTTTTCCTAAATTCTTGTTTTATTTTACAGTGAAATATTACAATATTTATTATATTAATAGTTTTATTTTATATTATTGTTTTCAATAATATTTTTTTATTTTCAAGTGAAACATTACAATAGTTACATTTCATGTTTTATTTTAATATTTTAATGTTATATAATTGTAATGTTTTTGTATTGATATACAATCATAAATAGTTTTGGCCAAATTGTGCAGCTCTACAGATTATTAAGTACAGCAAACCAGTAATAAAAAAATAACAGATTCCCCCCCCCCCCCCCAAATCATGAATCCATAACTAACTCTATTCTAAACTTCATAATCTTTCATCAGAATGCAATAACTTGCTCAGAAACACCGTTTCTCTCCAGCTGGCATCAGTCCACGCGTGCCATTAGTTAATATTAACTAGTAGTCAAAGGTCTGTTCAAGTGTTATGTGATGCTGTTGTTATAGATGGGACTCCAAACTAGTGATCGACCGATATTGATTTTTTATAATGTGTGTGTGTGTGTCCACTGCTCCAGGTGTGTGTGTGTGTGTGTGTGTTTGTCCACTGCTCCAGGTGTGTGTGTGTGTGTGTCCACTGCTCCAGGTGTGTGTGTGTGTCCACTGCTCCAGGTGTGTGTGTGTGGGTGTGTGTGTGTGTGTGTGTGTGTGTATGTCCACTGCTCCAGGTGTGTGTGTGTGTGTGTGTGTCCACTGCTCCAGGTGTGTGTGTGTGTGTCCACTGCTCCAGGTGTGTGTGTGTGTGTGTGTGTGTGTGTGTGTGTGTGTCCACTGCTCCAGTTGTGTGTGTGTGTCCACTGCTCCAGGTGTGTGTGTGTGTGTGTGTGAGTGTGTGCTTGGATGGGTCAAATACAGAGAACACATTTCACTGCTGCTTATACTCTGTATAATTGTGTATGTGACCAAAAAAAAAATTCTAAACCGATATCCGATAATGGAAAAATGCTTAAATATCGGTCGATCTCTATTCCAAACTCCTGCCAGTAGTCGTTTAATTCTGTACTAAAGCCTGTAGTACAGGACAGATGGTGTTTGCGTGGCCTTCGGATAAAGAAACGTTCCCAGCGCTGCGTCTGTGTTTAGCAGCGTCTCTTCGTCTTCAGTAATGTTTAACTCGGCTCAGAGGACCGCCGATGACTCAGGCGCACGGACTCGTCTTCCAGGAACACTGCTGAGAAATGTAGTGCTTTTGGAGTATTTGGGCGTAACGAGTGTAATGAACGAGGCGAGGCGGTTCTCTGTGTTTGTGCTTCGCTCGCACTGTTTTTATGTAAACCTCAACACATGCTTTCTGTTGACATGATCAGGTGACCACAAAACCAGTCCATTTCTCGAATATAATAATCTTGGCATTGATGTATGGTTTGGACAATATTTGAGAATCTGAGGGTGCACAAACATCTGAATATTGAGAAAATCATCTTTAAAGTTGTTCAAATTAAATTCTTAGCAATGCATATCACTAATCAATAATTACGTTTGGATATATTTATGGTAGGGTTAGATCTTAATATCTAATGTTTTTGGCATAAAATAAAAATTATAATTTTGAGCCATACAATGTTGTTGGCTATTGCTATAAATAAACCCGTGCTGCTTATGACTGGCTCCAGGGTCATATATATATATATATGTGTGTTGATGGTGTATTTCTGCATGTTTCCACCTGTACATGAAGGCGAACAGACGAACGTCCTTCAGAAATTAACTGAGCATATCCCATAATAACTCTGTTACTGCATGCTTTATGGACCAGCAAATCCATAACGGCGAGACTAGGCTACTAGGATGTGCAAAACAAGTTGTCTGAGCAATTAGTTGAACAATAACACATTTTATTAATCATTATATAATATAAAACAAATAATGCAGAGGTTAAGGTGTTCGGTTTATTTTTGTCACAAATATTATTGACATAATTTTACTGGTAATATCATGCAAAAGACAATGTTATGAATTCATTCAAAGTGTTTTTGTAACAAATCCAATTAAAGATAATTCATTTTTGTTGTTGTATTATATTAATATTATACTTTAATAATTGTGATAAACATAATTGATTTTTTAATACACTGTAAAAAAACTTATAATCAAAGATTATTAGACGATGTTTTACAAAATCTCACTCACATTTAATTAAATGTTTCTTTGTAATTATTTGTAAATATTACCTGCAATTTATGAGTGTAAATTAAAGTAAATACACTATTTTTTGTGTATTATTCTTATTTTTAGAATCTTTATGATATTATATTACATTATATATCATTCATATTTACGCATTGATCAAATGTATAACTATTTTTAGGAAACATTTCATATTTTAGTTTTTATTTCTGCCATTTTAGGAAATAAAACATATAATTGTAATACATTTTCATATTATAAATATATTCTAATATTAAATATTTTAAAATATTACATAATTTAAAATAGTATTTCAAAATTTATACTGCAAAAATTCATGTTTAACTCAGTTTGTAAATTGTTGTCTGTAATATTTATGAAATTTACTAACGAAGTAAATTATATTAAATATAGTTATAATTTTTAAATATAATAAAAACTAATTTTATAATATTCATATTTACACATTGATTAAATGTGTAACTATTTTTAGGAAACATTTCACATTTTTTATTTTAGTTTTTATTTAGACCATTCTAGAAAATAAAACAAATATTATTGGAGTAAATTTTCATATTATAAAAATATTCTAATGTTTAATATTTTAAAATATTACCAAATTTTAAATACTATTTCAATCTTTCTACTGCAACAAAATGAATGTTTAATTCAGTGTGTTAATAGTTGTTTGTAATATTTATGAAATTTACTAGTAGGTTAACCAGTAGTTAGTAGGTTTAGTAGGTTAACCGGTAGTTAGTCCTCTAACTGCAGCGCTATCATCTTCACTGTATAATTTGCTGCTGTCTCACCACTGAAACTGCACTTTCTCATTTAGTTTGTTGCATAATGATGATTGTAAACGTGTGTAATGACTGTCTGTCTCTATCCTGCTCAGTCATTTAGTAAAGTTAACCTATGGGGGGGGGGGGGATATAACACCCGCTGTCAGCAGCCGTGGCTCTAATGGATAGAGCGTCGGACTTGTAACCCGAGGTTGTGGGTTCGAGTCTCGGCTCCGGCAGGAATTGTGCACGACTGATGTGAGACCCTTGAGCAA
Organism: Schizopygopsis malacanthus; assembly: GCA_027474115.1. Classification (NCBI taxonomy): domain Eukaryota; kingdom Metazoa; phylum Chordata; class Actinopteri; order Cypriniformes; family Cyprinidae; genus Schizopygopsis; species Schizopygopsis malacanthus. The sequence goes on from JAPDDM010000153.1 coordinate 123,704, forward strand.
GGCACCGAACCCCCCGACTGCTCCCCGGCTGCCCACTGCTCCAGGTGTGTGTGTGTGTGTGTGTGTGTGTGTGTGTGTGTGTGTGTGTGTGTGTGTGTGTGTTCACTACTGTGTGTGTGCACGGTGTGTGTGTGTGTGTGTGTGTGTGTGTTCACTACTGTGTGTGTGCACGGTGTGTGTGTGTGTTCACTACTGTGTGTGTGCACGGTGTGTGTGTGTGTGTGTTCACTACTGTGTGTTTGCATGGTGTGTTTGTGTGTGTGTGTGTGTTCACTACTATGTGTGTACACGGTGTGTGTGTGTGTGTGTGTTCACTACTGTGTGTTTGCACTGTGTGTGTGTGTGTGTGTGTGTGTGTGTTCACTACTGTGTGTTTGCACGGTATGTGTGTGTGTGTGTGTGTGTGTGTGTGTGTTCACTACTGTGTGTGTGTGTGTGTGTGTGTGTGTTCACTACTGTGAGTGCATGGTGTGTGTGTGTGTGTGTTCACTAGTGTGTGTGTGCACGGTGTGTGTGTGTGTGTGTGTTCACTACTGTGTGTTTGCATGGTGTGTTTGTGTGTGTGTGTGTGTTCACTACTATGTGTGTACACGGTGTGTGTGTGTGTGTGTGTTCACTACTGTGTGTTTGCACTGTGTGTGTGTGTGTGTGTGTGTGTGTGTGTGTGTGTTCACTACTGTGTGTTTGCACGGTATGTGTGTGTGTGTGTGTGTGTGTGTGTGTGTTCACTACTGTGTGTGTGTGTGTGTGTGTGTGTGTTCACTACTGTGAGTGCACGGTGTGTGTGTGTGTTCACTAGTGTGTGTGTGCACGGTGTGTGTGTGTATGTGTTCACTACTGTGTATGTGTGTGTGTGTTCACTACTCTGTGTGTGCACGGTGTGTGTGTGTGTGTGTGTGTGTGTTCACTACGGTGTGTGTGCACTTGGATGTTTTAAATGCAGAGCACACATTTCACTGCTGGTTATACTCTGTATAATTGTGTATGTGAGAAATAAAGCTCATCTGAGCTTAATAATAATTCATTTTTTTTCAGTGTAGTCGCTTGAGAATCATGTATTTTTAATATACAGAATGACTCTAATGGTTTGATCCTCAGAAAGCAAACGCACTGAAAGCGTGTGAACCTTGCATGCATCATAAATGCGTAAATGTAAAGTGTAAACCAGAGACATGAATACAGACATACAACAATGAAGTAAAACAGTATAAACCTATACACAAATAGATTTGACTATACATATGCTATATATAAAAGTGGTTACCTATACATAAAGTAAAAAATACAACTGTACTGTGCAAATGCCTCGCAAAAACATTCAAGCAGCTGGCTGGGGAACAGTGTGAGGTGATTTGTAGTGAACACATATATTACTGAGTCTTTTCTGGGAGTATGTACACACTGTAGTGTGTGAACGAACTATCATCATCATCATCATCATCGGGGTGTTTTGGTTTCAGCTTGTGCAGGAAATGCCATTTAAACTACACCCACTTCCTGTTTTGATGCACGGCTTGTTGACAGTAATCGGGTGAAGCATGTGATCTCACTCCAGAGACTGATAAGACTGATATCTGAGTGTGTGTGTGACGTTTTAGCTCGAAATCCCGACAGGTAATGTTTTATATTAGGGGTGTAATGATTCATCGATATGGATGGATATATCGATACGATGTATGACGATACGATGCATCGATGCCACGCATAAAATATCGATATCTGTCGTATAAAAAGCATCTTTATTTTGGCACCGTCCACATTTTCATATAATGTCCGTCTATGCATTACCACCAACGTGTGTATTCTCGCCAATCTCACGTGTCGGGACTCAATATAAGGACTGGCTGAAGGCACGAGGCGAGCATAAAAAACCTGAATAATCCATAATTCATAATCCATAATAACTCTTCCTCAGTGATAAATTGCATCTGCTGTCGTCTCTCGCATCAAAATCAGACACATATTAGTTTAGAGCTGTTTTGGCATCTGTGCAGATTTCTCTCCTGATTCAGACCAGAACACTTTATCACTGAGGAAGAGTTATTATGAATTATGAATTCATATTTTAGAGATTAAAAACGTCTTAATGCTGGGTTAGTTTCAGCTTCTGATGATAACTGATGGACTGGAGTGCTGTGATTGTTTTTATCAGACTCTCATTCTGACGGCACCCATTCACATCCATTGCTGAGACACATTTCTACAAACCTGATGAAGACACAAACTCCTCCTGATCTTGGATAGCCTGAGGGAGAGCACATTTCAGCACATTTTAATTTTTGGCTGAAGTCTGTGTTTTGTAACAGTATCCGTTTGCCGTTTCTGTGACTCTATTAAAGGGATCCGAGCTGGTGGAGTCTGTGGAACACGTGGCCGTGTGTTGTACGTCCTCATGTTTAGAGACATTAAACTACATCTTGGATGCGGTCGGAATTCCTTTCCTGCGATCTCATTTCCTGTCGTAGCTCGCTCTCGCTCTCGCTCTCTCTCTCTCTCTCTCTCTCTCTCTCTCTCTCTCTCTCTCTCTCTCTCTCTCTCTCTCTCCCTCTCCCTCGCGCTCTCTCTCTCTCTCTCTCTCCCTCGCGCTCTCTCTCTCTCTCTCTCTCTCTCTCTCTCTCTCGCTCTCTCTCTCGCTCTCTCTCTCTCTCTCTCTCTCTCTCTCCCTCTCTCGCTCTCTCTCTCTCTCTCTCTCTCTCTCGCTCTCTCTCTGTCTCTCTCTATCTCACACACACACACTCTCTCTCGCTCTCTCTCTATCTCACACACACACACTCTCTCTCGCTCTCTCTCTCTCTCTCTCTCCCTCTCTCTCTCTCTCTCTCTATCTCTGTAGGTCGTTCTCTCACACGTCGCCGATCACAGCAGCTCTTTTGTGTCTTTATCTCTGTCTGTCTTTATCTGTGTGTCTGTGTTTGTGTCTGTTTTTGGAGCTGTTCCAGTAACTGTGAAAGTGAAGTACATGATCTGTGTGAGTGTGTTTGTGTGTGTCTGTGTGTGTGTGTGTGTGTGTGTGTGTGTGTGTGTGTGTGTGTGTGTGTGTGTGTGTGTGTGTGTGTGTGTCTGTGTCTGTGTGTACGTGTGTGTGTGTGTGTGTGTGTGTGTCTGTGTGTGCGTGTGTGTGTTTGTGTGTGAGTGTGTGATAGTGTGTGTGAGTGTCTGTGTGTGTGTGTGTGTGTGTGCATTTTACGTTGATATTTCAATTATTTATCAGCACGTTCAGATGTTCACGGCAGGTTTTAGTATCATTGATATACTATTATATTTTGTGTTAGTATTTTTTTCATTTTATTACTTTTTGTTTTTTAATTACACCTAGAGGTATTATTAATTTTAGTTTATTTAGTTTTAGTTATTTTGATACATCAAGTTAAAATAAATGAGCATGAGAAGTGTTGCCTTAACAACTAGCTGCACTGCAACAAATGCTTTTCTTACTTAAACATTTTGTCTTGTTTCCAGCCAAAATATCAAAAAAATATTAAATCAACGAAGATTTTTCTAGTAAAAGTAAAAATTATTGCCTTGTTTTCAGAAAAAACAAGTCAAAGTTAAGTGAGTTTTTGCTTGAAACATGCACAATAATCTTGTTTTCTGTTTCATCTTGTCTAGAAAATCCTTCTTGATTTAATAATTTTTAGATATTTTGGCTGGAAACAAGACAAATATCTTAGTAAGAAAAGCATTTGTTGCTGTGTGGAATAAAAATATTTTGTTTACGTTTTTTAATATTTTATTCTATTTTAGTTAGCATTAAAAAAATATATATAAAAAATACATTTTTTTTATTTATTTGTATTTTTATTTAACTATAAAACCCCTGTTTATCGATTATCCGATGTCGGTTAATCTTCATGTTACTAGATAAAATGTTAGAAATATGTGAAAAGTGTTTTATTAGCTACACAGATAAAATTTTAATATTTTTTTATAAGTGTTTTTATTTCAAAATTATGTTATTTGTACATGTTTATTATTAATTTGTAGACATTTTGGCTGGAAACAAGACAAAAAATCTTAGTAAGAAATGCATTTGTTGCTGTGTGGAATAAAATATTTTTAACGTTTTTTTTACATTTAATTTATTTCAGTTAGCATTTATTTAAAGTAAAAAAACAAACATTTTTTATTTAGTTTTAGTTAACTATAAAACCCCTGTTTAAGGATTCTCTGATGTCGGTTAATCTTCATGTTACTAGATACAATTGTAATATTTTTTATAAGTGTTTTTTATTTCAAAATTATGTTATTTGTACAGTTTTATTATTTCATTATATAATTAAAAATGCATAATTTAAATAAAAGAAATGTATGAACTTATGAACGCCAGTTTGGTCAATTCTGTCTCATTTAATCCCCCCCCCCAGTCAGTCTCAGTAATGGATTGGTTGACTAGCTGACCATCCTTCATGTTTTATTTCATATAACTGTATTAGTTTCGTAGCACAGCGTCTCATGACGAGATTCCTGCGTGACTCATTTTTCCTCGTTTAGCTGTTTTTCTTCCTCTCAGTATCATCATCACCATCTCTTTCTCTCTCCTCTGTTTATTCCTTCATCTCTCGGGCGTCTTGACCTCGTTTCCAGCGTCTGTGGTTTATTCTTCACCACCTACTCAGTGTGCTTGTGTTTGTGAGGTCTGACACACGTGTGTGTGTGTGTGTGTGTGTGTGTGTGTGTGTGTGTGTGTGTGTGTGTGTGTGTATGTGCATGTCAGGAATGTGTTTGTTTATGTGTTAAATCTTTCTAGGTTTGTGTTTTGTTTTTTGCATCTTTCTGGATACTGTTTCATTTTTCTGGACTACGGAAATTCAATTGCTCAACATGCATAGGTCAATATGAGTCTTTTTGTGCTTTAATATTCATATTTGATTAAGTGTACAGCCCTACTTTTGATTTATTCATCCAAAATTGTTTGCGTGTCCGTAAAGACAGATTCATTTACATTTACATTTACATTTATGCATTTAGCAGACGCTTTTATCCAAAGCGACTTACATTGCATTCAAGTTACAGTTTCTACATTTTAGAAGCTCTTGCTTTCCCTGGGAATCGAACCCATGATCTTAGCGTTGTTAACGCCATGCTCTACCAGTTGAGCTACAGGAAAGCTTCACACATGATTGACGTGTTTATCTGTATTTACATTAAAACAGGTGTAAAAATCCCACAGTGTCCAGAAGATCAGGATGAACACACACGAGTCTATAGAGTCAGTTCATATTGAGCACAGTTTGAGACACGTGTGAGATTACTGGGGTCTTTGTGATCTCATCTCTGTCTAGTAGAATGAGACTTTCCTGAGATCTCGTGTGATTTCTGTGTCCTAAGGGTGATGACGCACTACAGAAGAAGGATATTTTAGTCTCTCTGAAACACATTCAACTTCACACTCATTTACACTGAGCCCTAAAACGGGAAGCAGTTCCTGCAGCGAGTGTGTCGTGTCAACAAGCATGCGTTCCCACACACACACACACACGCACGCACGCACACGCACACACACACACACACACACACACACACACACACACACACACACACACACATACACACACACACACACGCACACACACAGACATGCACACAGACACACACACACACACACACACACACACACACACACACACACACACACACACGTGCGCGTCAGAGCGATTGTGTTTACAGATGTTTCATGTTTCACGCCTCCGCAGTGTCTGGTGGAAAAATTTCTCGAGACCAAAATTTAGTTGTCGATCAAAGAATCACTCGCTTATTGAACTTTTAATCAACTGTTGTTAAATTGTATCAAGTTTTCATGCTTTTAAATGATTAGACATACTTTTGAAGTGATTAAAACAACAACAACAACACCAACACCAATGGATAAATCCAGAGCAAAAGGTAAAAAAAATTATAATCCAGAAACATAAGAACATCATAATCCAGATTTTAACAAAAATATATTTTAATCCCTTAAAATGTACAACAGCAACAACAACAATGGAGAAATCCAGGGAAAAAGTAAACAATAAATTATTTTTATTAAAATCCAGAAATATAAGAACAACATAATCCAGAAAAAATGGATTTTGATCCAGATTTTTTTTACAACGACAACGTAAATAGAATCCAGAAAAATAGTTTAAAACATCCTGAAAAATAAAAACAGAAAAAAGGGGAATTTATGAATTTGGGAATAATTAAAGTGTTTCATAAGGACCTACTCTTTGCAAATGAGTCATAATTGAGATTGTTGTCTGTTCTATTTACTTTGCACATATTCAATGCACTGCTGAAGAATAATATCCGCAGACAATAATATCCCACACACATGAAATATTCCCATGATATTTCAATATCATGGGAATTCTATTTTTATTCCCATTTTCATTTTTCCTGGATTCTATTTTTATTCCCATTTTCATTTTTCCTGGATTCTATTTTTATTCCCATTTTCATTTTTCTGGATTCTATTTTTATTCCCATTTTTCATTTTTCTGGATTATATTTTTATTCCCATTTTCATTTTTCTGGATTCTATTTTTATTCCCATTTTCATTTTTTCTGGATTCTATTTTTATTCCCATTTTCATTTTTCTGGATTCTATTTTTATTCTCATGTTCATTTTCCTGGATTCTATTTTTATTATCATGTTCATTTTCTGGATTCTGTTTTTATTATCATGTTCATTTTTCTGGATTCTATTTTTATTCCCATTTTCACTTTTCTGGATTCTATTTTTATTCTCATGTTCATTTTCCTGGATTCTATTTTTATTATCATGTTCATTTTTCTGGATTCTATTTTTAATTCTCATGTTCATTTTTCTGGATTCTATTTTTATTCTCATGTTCATTTTTCTGAATTCTGTTTTTATTCTCATGTTCGTTTTTTTATGGACACCGTTTTAATAATAAAATTACATTTTAGTAATCAAAAAGTTGAATTAACTGAAATGGAATTGAAACACACTTCTAACGATGGATTATGTAAATTAAAATGGAATTAAGAATCGATTCATGATTTAATAAAGTCTTTTAAAATGTAATCAAATGAAAACTCAACAACTGCTCAGAGACATTCAGAGACATGCAGAACATGCATATTTCAATATCAGTCCTTTGTGCTGTAATATTCATATTTGATTAAGTGTTTACATCCCTACTTTCGATTTATTCAAAATTAGCATAATTCCGTGACATCCTGTAAACTCCATTATTAAGGCCATAGATCACAAGGCCCTGAGCACTAGTACTAGTGATGGCTGAGCACACACATGCACAGCTCCAGTAATCCCACAATGCCGTGGTCTCCAGAGTGACCTGCGAGCTGTAATCCAATCAGGATTGAGTGAACAGGAAACAGAGATGCTTCTAGATCCGAAATGCCACGCATGGATCGGCTGACCACGTCAGCAGCACCTCGCCGGCGTCTGTCTGTGTTTCTCATCTGCTTTAGTGACTCATCGCAGTCCAGCATTATGAAGGATTTGGGGATGCAGCAATACAGTTAGTCCTCGGTTCAATACGCACCTCGGTTTTTAACCACGGTTTTCGGTTCGGTTCTGATAGCTCGGCACATCAGTGTTTTTTTGCAACAAATTAACAACAAATAACTCCTAAATCTCTGTACACTGGCGTGTGTTGCTTTTTCAAATATAAGTGTGGAGGTGTGAACTCACGGACACACACACACGTGCGCACACACACACACATATATAGACACACACTCACGCACACACACTAGAGGTCTGCTACCCGACCCGAACCCGCGGGTCCCGAAATACTGTCGGGTTTCGGGTCGGGTTTCGGGTTAATGTTTAATGGATAGCCTCGGGCTCGGGTCGGGTTCGGGTTTGTAGCCAAACCAAAACTATATGCAGAGGCTTCGCTGCTTTCATAGACGCACGCACACACATATCAGAGATCGCGCACAAACAGCACGGGAACTTTTATTAGTAAAACAGCTTCGACAGGCTACTGACTCGCAAGTCACAACATTATATTTATCTGCAATGAGGCGGCAAAATCGCTGTTTTTGAAGTAACTAAGCCTCATTGCTTGTAGAGAGAGACGCGCAGACGCAGGTTCACATGCACGCGCAACTTTCCTCGGTCTCTCGCTCGCTCGGTCTCTCTCTCTCTCTCTCTCTGTCTCTCTCTCTCGCTCAAATAAATGATTAATTTATTCAAATAAATACAATCTTATTTAAGATCTTATGTCTGATTTAAAGTAGACAGAATGCTAACGAGCCTTAACTGACAAAAAAATGACCATAATTTGCACGGTCATCATCTTCTTGTCCATACAAAATTCATAAACTCGTCAGAATGTATGCGACCGCTGCACCTGATGTTCACAAACTTTCATAACTGGTAAATGTTTGTGAAATGGCAGAGCCTTGATTAATCCGTTTCTTTGCATGCAATCGTGAAATGCAACCTTTTTCCTTTTTTTTTTGTTGTTGTTGTTGTGGGGCGGGGCGGGGGGGGGGGGTGGTGTAGGGGGATTTCGGGTCGGGTTCGGGCTCTAAATTTAACTGTGCCGCTCGGGTCGGGTCGGGTCGGGTCAGACGATCTCGGGTACGGGCCGGGTTCGGGCTTCAGTTTTGAGCCCGTGCAGAGCTCTAACACACACGCACACACACACACACACACACACACACACACACACACACACACACACACACACACTCTCACTCACACACACACAGATATAGACACACACACACACGCACATACTCACTCACACACACAGTCACACGCTCACCCCCACACACACACACACAGTCACAAGCACACACACACACACACAT
>JAPDDM010000153.1:137500-145000 GCA_027474115.1 Schizopygopsis malacanthus
TGTGAGGAAGAGCGGCCCATCCTCTTCACAAGGCTCATTTGCATATTGATGATGTCAGCTGAAGTCAGACAGAGACTCGAGACTTTCTACTCGAGGAAAGTTTCACTGCTGAGATGCGCGCTGTCACAAAAATATAATTTTATGTTACAGTAACAATATATGTGACCCTGGAGCACAAAAGCAGTCATAAGCAGCACAGCTATATTTGTAGAAATAGTCAACAATACATTGTATGGCTCAAAATTATACATGACAAAAATCATTAGATATTAAGATCATGTTCCATGAAGATATTTTGTACCGTAAATATATCAAAACGTAATTATTGATTAGTAATATGCATTGCTAAGAACAACTTTAAAGGTGATTTTCTCAATATTTAGATGTTTTTGCATCCTCAGATTCCAGATTTACAAATATTGTCCAAACCATACATCAATGGAAAGATTATTTATTCAGCTTTCAGATGATGCATAAATCTGAATTTCATAAAATGTACCCTTATGACTGGTTTTGTGCTCCGGGGTCACACACACACACCGTGTGTCGGGTCACGTGATCCGCCCGATCCCTGCACAGCCTCATGGGAGCCCGCAGCGCTTGTGTTTTCCATGGTTTCCCACGCTCCGTCTCTCACGCTCCCTCTCCTCATGTGTAACCATGGTAACGCTGTTCCCTCTCTCCTCCGCAGGGAAAGGTTCACCTGGAGCTGCGTCTTAGTGAAGTCATCACAGACAGCGGAGTCGTCTGCCACAAGCTGGCAACACGGTGAGGCAGCCAATCACGAGAGCCGCTCAGCCGCCCGTCAGCCAATCAGAGCTCAGCCCTCGTGTCTTATCTTGAAATATCAGAGCATGTATAACAGGGTGTTTCTTCATGTACATGTGATGCTTGTCATCCAATTATCTATTAATTAAAGGCCAATTAATGTTCACAGTCACAAAGACTCTCAACCAATCATGTGAGTTTGTGGGCGGGGCTTTCTGACCGTCTGACCAATGACTGATGAGTGTTTGGAAACAGTCATAATTGTTGCCGTTGTGTTTGGTTGAACAGTAATCACACATGAAGCTTCAGTATTTTTTTTGCAGTGATGCTTCGAAGAGGTTTTTGTCATACACCAACACAATTATTTACCTGGATTGTTTTCTTATTTTAAACTTTAAAACTACTTAAAGTCTCTGGAGTGTCAGTTTAATGTTCTGAGTTACTTAGACGCTTCGGATTCAACCAATCATGTGAGTTTGGGGGCGGGGCTTTCTGACCGTCTGACCAATGACTGACGAGTATTTGGAAACAGTCATAATTGTTGCGGTTGTACAGAAATCACACCCTGCAGTATGGGTATTTTTAGCGGTGATGGTTTAAAGAGGCTTGACAGTCTAATAGTTCCTCTGTCAGAGGTTGTTTCTTCTGGTTCTTCTGTTTAAAGCACAGCAGCTGTAACCAGACCTTCAGCAGTACACTTCAACACGCCTGTTATTTGTTATTACTGTCCACAGCGGAAACAAGCACATCTAAACTTCTTCACAGGGATAATTCACCCAAAAATGAACATATGTGACCCTGGAGCACAAAACCAGTCTTAATTTTTCGAAATTGAGATTTATGCATCATCTGGAAGCTGAATAAATAATCTTTCCATTGATGTATGGTTTGGACAATATTTGTAAATCTGGAATCTGAGGATGCAAAAACATCTGAATATTGAGAAAATCATCCTTAAAGTTGTTCTTAGCAATGCATATTACTAATCAATAATTACATTTAGATATATTTACGGTACAAAATTTCTTCATGGAACATGATCTTAATATCTAATGATTTTTGGCATAAAATAAAAATGTAACGTTCCTATAATGTTTGCAAAATAATAAAATGGAAGAAAAGCTTTTTTTGAAAAGCATTCATAAATGACGTTTTCATAACTTAATGGGAATTCTGGAATGATTGTTATCGCTGTCATATCAGCATTTGATTCAAGCGTCGTCTAATGAATGGCACAAATCTATGAAACGTTTCAAATGAGAAAGAGAGCACGATATTCTCAGCTAATGAGTTGTTTCAGTCGTTTATTCATCTTCATTTGTGTCTTCAGAACCAGCTGCAGAGATCACTTTCCATCTTCATCTGCGTCTTATTTTCTCAGTATATTTGCGCTCAGTTTGTCACTATTGGCTCTCATCATCCTGAATGAATGATCTGTGTGTTGTGTGGGATATCAGATCAATTAGACAGACACACACACACACACACACACACACACTCACGCACGCACACACACACACACACTCACACACACACACACACACACACACACACACACACACACACTCACGCACGCACACACACACACACACACACACACACACACACACACATACACTCACGCACGCACGCACACACACACACACACACACACACACACACACGCACGCACGCATGCACGCACACACACTCACACACACACACTCACACACAACACAACACACACGCACGCACACATGCACACACACTCACACACACACTCCCACGCACGCACACACACACACACACACTCACACACACACTCTCACACACAAACACACACACACACACACACACACACACACACACACACTCTCACACACAAACACACACACACAAGCAGCAGACATCAGTTCACTTATTCACTCTCAGTCTGAGTGTTGCATTTCTCTCGTCTCTAAATAAATCTTCAGCTGTTAATCAAAGCATCAAACCGCACAGTGACTGTACAGCGGATCAGAGCTTGAACTGATGCTGAAATGCTTAACGGTGAATGTGCAGACACTGGTTACACCGCACTACCACAGCACTGCTGCAGCATGTACACTACACAGTGTGCTGCACGCAATAACACCCGCAGTGAACAACAAGCACAGATCGAGATGCCTGCTGATGGACAATGATGGTTGTTTGTGTGATCAGCACATGCAGTTTTATCCAGAGTGACTGATATTGCATTAGTGCATGCATAGTATGTGTGTGTGTGTCTGTGTGTGTCTGTGTGTGTGTGTGTGTGTGTGTGTGTGTGCGCTCATAAAGGTTTCATATGCTTTCACAGCATCAGCGGGTCCATGTCTGGACAGTTTCCCACACTGGAGCACTCTGGGTAATGAGCTTAGTGTCACAGTGAGCAGCGTCTCATTCACAGGATATTTATGCAGCTTCCATTTTAAGACCCAGCGAGGATGACGTCTCCACACACACACACACACACACACACACACACACACACACATTCATGAGCTTCGCTGCACTGCTGTGATTCTGGTGTATGAGACTTTGACACAAGAAGGTTTTTAATCTTAGTTAAAAACATGAAATGCAGAATGTATTACACATCTAACTATGTTTAGTTTAAACAATGAGCATGCATTGGTGTTGTAGCAAAAAATAAAACTTCGACCAACTGAGAAATGTAGTCGCAGAAGAGCGGCCAGTGGGAAGAAAGAGTCTAGAGCCCTGCACTATTAGAGAAAGCTCAGCGCTGCTGTCTTGGGAAACGGAGTTTGCAATAATTGTGGCCAGCATGAACTAGAGAAAGCATTTATTTCACAATGAGACCCCCCCCCCCACACACTTTCAATTCTTTTACTTCAATGATAGGTTGGAATTTTGTGCATGTTTTGAATGAAAGATCAAAAGGATAAACAATGCAGATTTATTTTCACAGCCACCTTTGCTCATATTTACCAAGAGTGCCAATATTAGTGTATATACAGTATATACACACACATACAGTATACAGTGCAATATTATATTGTCTCTATTACACATACAATTCTTTAGATGTGCGATTCTAAATATTTTAGAATTACACATCTAAAAATAATAATAAATATGATATAGTATTATATTCTACTATATATATATATATGTGACCCTCTCCGTGAAATCCAGGCTAAAGTCTCAAAATCTAATTATGAGAAAACAAGCATCAAAGTTTGATTTCTTCCATTAATTTCACTATAATTTCAATCTTTGACATGACCTCACTCAGTCAATATTAAAGATATAAAGTTGAAATGTTCACCTTTTACCATATGAAATATGATTTTTTTTTTGAAGAAAATTACTTTAGCTGGGTTTTCACAGAGAGGGTCATATATATATATATATATTTTTTTTTTCTTATATATTTTTTTATGGATTTTATATATTAGAGGCTTGTATTGTAAATATTTTTTATTATTATTGTGATCGGATACCAACATTTATCACAATTTCTAGCAATGTATCCTTATTTTGTGTGTATTGTTTGGTCACTATTTTTGATATTGCTAGTCAAACAAGGACAGTATGTGATGTTGAGATATGACGTTGATATATATATATATATATATATGAGCATCACGGCTCCATGCATCATGCATTGCTGGTTAGTGTTCCTGTGGCTCAGCGGTAGAGCATTGCGTTAGCAGCGCAAAGGTTGTGGGTTTGATTCCCAGGGAACACATACTGATAATACATGTATAACCTGAATGCACTGTAAGTCACTTTGGATAAAAGCGTCTGCTAAATGCATAAATGTAAATGCGTTAACCTCTACGCCACGGCGTGCAGTAGGTCTCGGTCAGTTTGAGCCCAGCGCTGGACCTCATGGCTGGTGTATTTATATACGTCTGTGTGACCCGGCCAGACGCTGTCTTATATAAACAGGCTTAACACAAGGATCGGATGCTATTAGAGATGCTGTAATCCTGTTCATTCATCAGCATGCACACGTCCATCTGTGTGTGTTTATGATGGGATGTGATCTGCTTTGGGTCAGAAAAATTTAATTGAACAAAGAATTAATGCCAAAATATAATGCTTTAATACTTTTCATGAATGCAATTTTTTTTCTAAATTTGTATTTATTTATGTAATATATTTGATGTATTAGAGATTGTACACTACCAGTCAAAAGTTTTAAAACAGTAATATTTTAATGTCTCTTTTGCTCACCAAGCCTGCATTCATTTGATCCGAAATACAGCACATGCTATAATATTGTGAAATATTTGTACTATTTAAAATAACTGTTTAATAATTATTAAATATATATAAATGTCATTATTTTTGTGATCAAAGCTGTATTTTCAGCATCATTACTGCAGTCTTCAGTGTCACATGATCTTCAGAAATCATAATAATATGCTGCTCAGGAAACATCTATTATTATTATAAATATTTAAAAAAAAAAATCAGGATTCTTTAATGAATAGAAATAGCATTTATCTGAAATAAAAACCATACCGTTCAAAATCTTAGAGTCAGTATATATAATATATATGTATTTTTTGACAAAGTAATTATATAAATTCATACTTTTATTTAGCAAGGATGCTTTAAAGTGATCAGAAGTGATGATAAACGCGTTTATAATGTTACAAAATATTTATTTCAGATAAACGCTGTTCTTCTGAATTCTATTCAACAAAGAACCCTGAAAAAATCTTTCATAAAAATACTACTAATAATATTTTCTTGAGCAGCAAATCAGAATATTAGAACGGATTCTAAAGATCACGTGACTGCAGTAATGATGCTGTAAATACAGCTTTGATCACTGAAATAAATTACACTTTAACACATATTAAAATAGAAAATGGTTATTTTAAATCATAATAATATTTCAGAATTTTACTGTATCTCGGATCAAATAAAAGCAGGTTTGGTGACTCTTTAAATCATTGAAAGGTTTGACCGGTAGTGTATATAAAGTGTATTCATCAGGTCTGATAGTGTGTGTGTTGTGCGTACGCAGGGTTCTGGAGTGTCAGGATCTGCCGATAGTGAACGGCCAGTGTGACCCGTACGCCGCCGTGTCGGTCCTCGGCCTCTCCAGGTGAGATCACACCTGACAGCATCGCCGCTCATAACTACAAACAACAAGAGAGCGTCCTACATTCAACACTCACTTACAACAGAGGCTTCTGGAGAACAGAGATGTGCTCATTTATCACACATACACTGTTACATTAAATACACTATACAATGTCTTTTCCATCATGTCCATATGTCACCATTATGTGTAGCTTCTAATTTATAGTGAATGATTGTCTTTATGTTAGTCTTATGTTACCTGCCTAGTTATTTTGACTAATTCTGGCATATTTACGGGGTGTATTTTATACAGCAATGTTCATGAATATGCATGAAAAGGCCCCTATTAAATAAACCAATTAAAAAAAAAATATATATGCATATTTTAAGTGCTGATTAAATCTGTCCAATGGCAGCTCAGGCCGAGAAGATTAAACACATGCTTGAGTTCATCTCATGACTTCATGCATTGCTTTAGAAATGATTTAATTAATCATAACCACATCCCTGTCCAGTCCCAAACGAGCCCTGTTATATAATATCAGTAATTGATCAATTATTATTGATTTAAAGGTAACTCTTTACAATGAGGTCTATTAGTTAACATGAACAATGCTTCTACAGCATTTATTGATTTTAGTTCATGTTAATTTACTAATGCATTATTAAAATCATAATTTGTGTTTGTTAATGCCCTGTGAACAAATGATGAATAGCTGTATTTTAAATAACAATAACAAAGATTTATAGTTCATGTTAGTTAATACATGTTAACAAATTAAACCTTATTGTAAAGTGTTACTGATTTAAATATATATTTTTTTATATGTATTAATTCATAAATACACTACCATTCAAAAGTTTGGGTTCAGTACATTTTTCTGAAAGAAGTCTCTTTTCGGCTCATCAAGCCTGCATTTATTTGATCCAAAATTCGGTAAAATTATGAAATATTATTATGATTTAAAATATCAGTTTTCTATGTGAATATGTGTTAAACTGTAATTTATTTCTGAGATCAAAGCTGTATTTTCAGCATCATTACTCCAGTCTTCAGTGTCACATGATCTTCAGAAATCATAATAATATGCTGAACATTGATTATGATCAAATATTTTTTGTGGAAACTGATGTATTTTATTTTTCATGATTCACAGATGAATAGAAAGTTCAATTTATTTGAAACAGAAATCTTTTGTGACATTATAAATGTCACTTCTGATCAATTGAATGCATCACTGCTGAATAAAAGTATGATTTCTTTGAGTAAATCTGAACGTTATGGAGTAACTTCAGCTGTAATAGCTGCAGATCTCAGTCAGTGTGACACATGCATCTCCTCACAGGTCAGAAGCCAAGAAGACGAAGGTCAAGCGCAAAAACAACAATCCTCAGTTTGACGAGGTCTTCTTTTTTGAGGTAGGAGCTCACTAGATGATTCTTTAATTATCACTGTATGTTCAATGTTCAAAACAATAATTCCTGTAAGTTCAGACAGCCAGAGCCTAAATGTTGGTGACTCGTGTTATGAATGTATCTGCTCAGGTAACGATCAGTGTTTGATCTCACAGGTGACCAGACCGCTGAGCTGCACCAAACGCATGTTTGACGTGGAAGAGGACGACGTGGACAAGCTCGCGCTCAAGTGAGTGTGTGTGTGTGTGTGTG
>JAPDDM010000153.1:155000-177500 GCA_027474115.1 Schizopygopsis malacanthus
AGTGGTGGAGATGATGATGGTGAAGATGATGATGGTATTTATGATGATGGTGGTAATGATGATGATGGCGATGATAGTGGTGGAGATGATGATGATGGTGAAGATGATGATGGCGATGATGGTGGTGGAGATGATGGTGAAGATGATGATGGTGATGATGGTATTTATGATGATGGTGGTAATGATGATGATGGTAATGATGATGGTGGTGGAGATGATAATGATGGTAAAGATGATGATGGTGATGATAGTGGTGGAGATGATGATGTGAAGATGATGATGGTGATGATGGTGGTGGAGATGATGATGGTGAAGATGATGATGGTGATGATAGTGGTGAAGATGATGATGGTGAAGATGATGATGGTATTTATGATGATGGTGGTAATGATGATGATGATGATGGTGGTGGAGATGATGGTGGAGATGATGGTGGTGGTTATGATGATGATGGTGGTAATGATGATGATGATGGTAATGATGATGTTGGTGGTGGAGATGATGATGGTGAAGATGATGATGATGATGATGATGATGATGATGATGATGGTAATGATGATGGTGGTGGAGATGATGATGATGGTGAAGATGATGATGATGGTGGTAATGATGGTGAAGATGATGATGGTGGTAATGATGATGGTGATGATAGTGGTGGTAATGATTATGATGATGGTAATGATGATGGTGGAGATGATGATGATGGTGAAGATGATGATGGTAGTGATGATGATGATGATGATGATGATGGTAATGATGATGGTGGTGGAGATGATGATGATGGTGAAGAGGATGATGGTGGTGGTTATGATGATGATGATGATGATGGTGGTTATGATGATGATGGTGGTAATGATGATGGTGATGATAGTGGTGGAGATGATGGTGAAGATGATGATGGTGGTGGTTATGATGATGATGGTGGTAATGATTATGATGATGGTAATGATGATGGTGGTGGAGATGATGGTGAAGATGATGATGGTAGTGATGCTGATGATGTATGTGTTTTTCCAGTTGACCCAGATGTGCGGTACACGGCTGTTAGCAGCTTCATCTTCCTCCGTTTCTTTGCTCCTGCCATCCTCTCTCCGAACCTCTTCCAGCTGCTTCCGCATCACCCGGTGTGTACCACCTCCTCTCTGTTATCCATCTAATAATTACTCAGCTGTGTTATGTTGATCGATTTTATCTCTGTAAAGGATCCGAGCACATCTCGGACACTGACGCTCATTTCCAAAACCATCCAAACTCTGGGAAGCCTGGCCAAGTCCAAATCTGTGAGTGAACATTATCGATATCTACCGTTACAAATCCTGACCTTTTGTAAGATAATATAATATAATGCATATAAAAAAATTGGTAACACTTTACAATAAGGTGTCATTTGTTAACATTAGTTAATGTATTAACTAACAATGAACAATGCATTTAGTACACTATTTATAACTCTTTGTTAACATTAGTTAATGAAAATACAGTTGTTCGTTGTTTATTCATCTTAGTGCATTAACTAATGTTAACACAACTTGTGATTTGAATAATGCATTAATAAATCCTGAAATTAACATTAACTAAGATTAATAAATGCTGTAGAAGTATTGTTCATTCTTAGTTCATGTTTACTAATGTTGTTAACTAATGAACCTTATTGTAAAGTGTTACCAAATAATATAATATTCACATAGCATCATATTAAAACATAGTAAATATAATTAATAAACACTATAAGCGAAATTGTGCTTTGACTGGACTGTTAAGATGTCACTTTCTGAAATATAATCCAGTGTTATTTTAATATTATTTATATACTATTATAATATTTATTAATATTTGAATTATGTATTTAATTTTTATTTTACATTTTAGTAGTTTTATTATGTCCTTCTGTATTTTCTTTTGCTTTTTTAA
This sequence comes from Schizopygopsis malacanthus, assembly GCA_027474115.1. Lineage (NCBI taxonomy): Eukaryota > Metazoa > Chordata > Actinopteri > Cypriniformes > Cyprinidae > Schizopygopsis > Schizopygopsis malacanthus. The sequence continues at coordinate 156,912 of JAPDDM010000153.1, forward strand.
TATATATATTTATATAGCTTCAATAATTCCCCCCCCAGTTTTAGTCATCTTGTTGTCATGAACCTGGTTACCACTCACTCAACTGCACATCACCCATGGACTACATTTCCCATCATGCACTGCACTCACACATTCCCGTCCACCATTACACCAATCACACAGCTGTCACCATTCACTCATCACTCTGATTGCCTCACCACACCTGCACCTCATTCACTCACTCTCATAAAAGCAGCACACAAACACTCACCCAGTGCGAAGTCTTGTTTTGCCCTGGCTACATTTCTGAGCGTTCTTCCCCGTATCTGTTATCTCTGTGTGTGACCCCGGACTGCCTGACCTAGGACTTCTGAACCTGTGCCTGTGACCTCGACCCCTGCCTGGTATTGTTTACGTCTCTGCTCTGCCTCCGATATTCCTGTTATGCCCTCTGACCATTGCCTGTGTGATTCTGCCTTTGTCCAATAAATATATATTACTGCACTTGGATCCCCTGCCTTTGACCAGTCGGTTACAGAAGACTTCGCCGAAGATGAATCCAGCAGTAAAATTGATGTTACTCCGCCAGGGTACAAGGTCCATTGAGGACTATGTCGTAGACTTCCTCGAACTGGCACACCTTACTCATTATGACAACATCTGCTTAATGATATTTTTTCATGGGGGCTTATCTGAACCTCTTCACTCAATCATGCCGCTGCATGATCCTAACTGGACGTTGGAGAGGTATATGGATACCGCACTACAGCTGAGTGGCTCTCCTTTTACGGTGGGTGCCACGCAGGAGCTCGCAGAGTCCGCTCCAGAGCCCGCTCCGTCCCAGGAGCTCGCAGAGTCCGCTCCAGAGCCCGCTCCGTCCCAGGAGCTCGCAGAGTCCGCTCCAGAGCCCGCTCCGTCCCAGGAGCTCGCAGAGTCCGCTCCAGAGCCCGCTCCGTCCCAGGAGCTCGCAGAGTCCGCTCCAGAGCTCGCTCCGTCCCAGGAGCTCGCAGAGTCCGCTCCAGAGCCCGCTCCGTCCCAGGAGCTCGCAGAGTCCGCTCCAGAGCCCGCTCCGTCCCAGGAGCTCGCAGAGTCCGCTCCAGAGCCCGCTCCGTCCCAGGAGCTCGCAGAGTCCGCTCCAGGGCCCGCTCCGTCCCAGGAGCTCGCAGAGTCCGCTCCAGAGGCCGCTCCGTCCCAGGAGCTCGCAGAGTCCGTTCTAGAGGCCGCTCCGATCCAGGAGCTCGCAGAGTTCGCTCCAGAGGCCGCTCCGATCCAGGAGCTCGCAGAGTTCGCTCCAGAGGCCGCTCCGATCCAGGAGCTCGCAGAGTTCGCTCCAGAGGCCGCTCCGATCCAGGAGCTCGCAGAGTTCGCTCCAGAGGCCGCTCCGATCCAGGAGCTCGCAGAGTTCGCTCCAGAGGCCGCTCCGATCCAGGAGCTCGCAGAGTTCGCTCCAGAGGCCGCTCCGATCCAGGAGCTCGCAGAGTTCGCTCCAGAGGCCGCTCCGATCCAGGAGCTCGCAGAGTTCGCTCCAGAGGCCGCTCCGATCCAGGAGCTCGCAGAGTTCGCTCCAGAGGCCGCTCCGATCCAGGAGCTCACAGAGTCCGGCTCTCCTTCGTCTCCGCTGGTCCCGCCCAGCTTTCCTTCGTCTCCGCTGGTCCCGCCCAGCTCTCCTTCGTCTCCGCTGGTCCCGCCCAGCTTGCCTTCGCCGCTGGTCCCGCCCAGCTCAACAATGCCTTCGCTGGTTCCGTCCAGTTCTACCAAGCGCCCAAGAGAGTCAGAGCCACCTGAGTGCCCAAGAGAGTCAGAGCTGCCCGAGTGCCACCGAGATTCAGCGCTTCCAGAGTGCCCCCTCGAGGAGGTGGAGTTCACCAAGAACTTTCATGGAGGGAGCTCCCCTCCATTGCTCACGGAGACCCTGGACACGCCATGGCCCATGAGGTCCCCTGATCCATCATGGCTGCCCGAGTCCCCGGATCTACCATGGCCGCTTAAACTCCCTGCCTCGGTTCCTGAAACCAAATGTGCTCTCTCTGCCTCTTGTGTCTCCATTTCCTCTAGGTCCCAGTCTCGGCCAGGGATCTCTGCTCCGCCCTGGAGGGCGCCTGTCTCGTCTGCTCCGCCCTGGTGGGCGCCTGTCTCGTCTGCTCCGCCCTGGTGGGCGTCTGTCTCGTCTGCTCCGCCCTGGTGGGCGTCTGTCTCGTCTGCTCCGCCCTGGTGGGCATCTGTCTCGTCTGCTTCGCCCTGGAGGGCGCCTGTCCCGTCTGCTCCGCCCTGGTGGGCGTCTGTCTCGTCTGTTCCTCCCTGGTGGGCGCCTGTCATGTCTGCTCCGCCCTGGTGGGCGTCTGTCTCGTCTGCTCCGCCCTGGTGGGCGCCTGATCTGCCAGAGTCACTCCACGTCTCCGTCGACCTGCCAGAGTCACTCCACGTCTCCGTCGACCTGCCAGAGTCACTCCACGTCTCCGTCGACCTGCCAGAGTCACTCCACGTCTCCGTCGACCTGCCAGAGTCACTCCACGTCTCCGTCGACCTGCCAGAGTCACTCCACGTCTCCGTCGACCTGCCAGATTCACTCCTCGTCTCCGTCGACCTGCCAGAGTCACTCCACGTCTCCGTCGACCTGCCAGAGTCACTCCACGTCTCCGTCGACCTGCCAGAGTCACTCCACGTCTCCGTCGACCTGCCAGAGTCACTCCACGTCTCCGTCGACCTGCCAGAGTCACCCCACGTCTCCGTCGACCTGCCAGAGTCACCCCACGTCTCCGTCGACCTGCCAGAGTCACCCCACGCCTCTGTCGACCTGCCAGAGTCACCCCACGTCTCCGTCGACCTGCCAGAGTCACCCCACGCCTCTGTCGACCTGCCAGAGTCACCCCACGCCTCCGCCGACCTGCCAGAGTCACCTCACGCCTCCGCCGACCTGCCAGAGTCACCTCACGCCTCCGCCGACCTGCCAGAGTCACCTCACGCCTCCGCCGACCTGCCAGAGTCACCTCACGCCTCCGCCGACCTGCCAGAGTCACCTCACGCCTCCGCCGACCTGCCAGAGTCACCTCACGCCTCCGCCGACCTGCCAGAGTCACCTCACGCCTCCGCCGACCTGCCAGAGTCACCTCACGCCTCCGCCGACCTGCCAGAGTCACCTCACGCCTCCGCCGACCTGCCAGAGTCACCTCACGCCTCCGCCGACCTGCCTGAGTCACCTCACGCCTCCGCCGACCTGCCTGAGTCACCTCACGCCTCCGCCGACCTGCCAGAGTCACCTCACGCCTCCGCCGACCTGCCAGAGTCACCTCACGCCTCCGCCGACCTGCCAGAGTCACCTCACGCCTCCGCCGACCTGCCAGAGTCACCTCACGCCTCCGCCGACCTGCCAGAGTCACCTCACGCCTCCGCCGACCTGCCAGAGTCACCTCACGCCTCCGCCGACCTGCCAGAGTCACCTCACGCCTCCGCCGACCTGCCAGAGTCACCTCACGCCTCCGCCGACCTGCCAGAGTCACCTCACGTCTCCGTTGTCTCTTCCGCCCCGCCCTGGTGGGCTCCTGTCTCATTGGCCCCACATGGACCTGGCCCTCCATTCCCTCCCCCGGTTCCACCTCCGCTCCATCGCCCCCCTGATTGTGCCATGTGGTTGTGTAAGCGTCTGGAAGCCGCTCTTTGGGGGGGGGCTCTGTCATGAACCTGGTTACCACTCACTCAACTGCACATCACCCATGGACTACATTTCCCATCATGCACTGCACTCACACATTCCCGTCCACCATTACACCAATCACACAGCTGTCACCATTCACTCATCACTCTGATTGCCTCACCACACCTGCACCTCATTCACTCACTCTCATAAAAGCAGCACACAAACACTCACCCAGTGCGAAGTCTTGTTTTGCCCTGGCTACATTTCTGAGCGTTCTTCCCCGTATCTGTTATCTCTGTGTGTGACCCCGGACTGCCTGACCTAGGACTTCTGAACCTGTGCCTGTGACCTCGACCCCTGCCTGGTATTGTTTACGTCTCTGCTCTGCCTCCGATATTCCTGTTATGCCCTCTGACCATTGCCTGTGTGATTCTGCCTTTGTCCAATAAATATATATTACTGCACTTGGATCCCCTGCCTTTGACCAGTCTGTTACACTTGTTATGTGCTATTTTTTTTATTCGTTTTTTAGATATTAATTTATAGCTTTAATTTTCCTTTCAGTTTTAGTAATTTTATTTTGTGCTTTTAACATGTATTTTTATATATTTCTATATAGCTTTAATTATATTTTATTTTATTTGTAGTAATTTTTTAAAATGCTTTTTGTATTTTTACACGTATTTTTATATATTTCTATATAGCTTTAATTCATTTTTCTTTCAGTTTTAGCTCATTTATTATTTTGTGGTATTTTCTGTGTTTTTACAGTATACAACTTTAATTATTTTATTTTTATTTCAGTTTTAGTTTAACTTATTGTATTTCAGTTTGTTGCCAAGGCAACATTTCAGTTTTTTTTTTATATTTAATGCAATATTCATATTTAATTTGATTTAAAATCACCAAAAACAAACCATTATTTTTTAAAAGCGGGTAATGTCACAGCAAAACGAGGTTGAACAGAAAGACACATTTTTGCACACAAAAAATAAATATATGACCCTGGAGCACAAAACCAGTCATAAGTGTCAGTTTTTTCAAAATTCTGATTTATGCATCATTTGAAAGCTGAATAAATCATATTTCCATTGATGTATGGTTTGGACAATATTTGAAAATCTGGAATCTGAGGGTGTGAAAACATCTGAATATTGAGAAAATCATCTTTAAAGTTGTTCTTAGCAATGCATATTACTAATCAATAATTACGTTTTGATATATTTATGGTACAAAATATCTTCATGGAACATGATCTTAATATCTAATGATTTTTGGCATATAATAAAAATGTATAATTTTGACCCATACAATGTATTGTTGGCCATTGCTACAAATATACCTGTGCTGCTTATGACTGCTTTTGTGCTCCAGGGTCACATATTGTTAGTTTTGTGTCATTCATAACTCATCAGAATGTAGCGATGATGACATACGGACTGAAAAACTCTTCTCTGCACAATAATGAGCGCTCCCGTCTCTCTCTGACAGGCCAGTTTCAAAGAGTCCTACATGGCTGCGTTCTACGACTACTTCAACGAGCAGAAGTACGCAGATGCAGTGAAGAACGTGAGTGTCTATCATATATATATATATTTTTTTATATTAGGGGTGTAACGGGTCACACAATTCATGGTTCGATACGTTTTTGATTCAGAAACATTTGTGTCTTATGTATTTGTTTCCACCGTGTTTGCTGAGTTTCAGTGTTTTATAATTAAACTTTGTGTGTAACTGAAAAATAAAGCACCGTTTGTTTTATTTGTGAATTATGTTTATTTGTAATGTGTCTTTGTTATTATGATTTAATTGCAAAGATAAAGATTTTTACTCACTTTGGCCTAAATATCTGCCGTTCTTTTTTATATGTTGTTAGGTTAGAAAGGCTTTGTTTTTAAAAATAAGGAAATTAATTTGGCTGTAATGCTCCGACACCTTGCAAAATCGTGGAATAAATTGAGATATTATATTTTTGCAATATCGCCCATCCCTAATATATATATATATATTTACATTACATTTAGTCATTTAGCCAAAGCGGCTTACAAATGTTGAGAATAGAAGCAATCAAAACCGACAAAAGAGCAATGATACGCAAGTGCTGTGATACGTTTTTATAATAAATAAAAGATAACAAATAGATAGAATAGACAAAGAACAGCGAACATTAATGTTTCAGGGGTCTCTTATTTATATTTTTTTTTACAAAGATTAGAAACAGAAGTGAGAATGCTAGTGTTAGCGGTTCAAGCTTAGATGGCATGTGTTTATCTTGTATATATATATATATATATGTCTATATCAGAGATGCTGATGTGTGTCTGTGTGCAGTTCCTGGATCTGATCTCGTCCTCGGCCCGCTGGGATCAGAAGAGCATCGAGACGCCCATCATGCTGAAGGAAGGGTGAGAGACGCTCACTGTATTAGTGCTCGACCCATATATGTGTCCCTGGAGCACACAACCAGTCTTAAGCAGCACATATTTGTAGAAATAGCCAACAATACATTGTATGGGTCAAAATTATACATTTTTATTTTATGCCAAAACTCATTAGCTATTAAGATCATGTTCCATGAAGATATTTGTATCGTAAATATATCAAAATTTAATTTTTGATTAGTAATATGCATTGCTAAGAACTTTATTTAAACAACTTTAAAGATGATTTTCTCAATATTTCGAATTTTTTGCACCCTCATATTTTCAAATTTTGTCCGATCATAACAAACCATATATCAATGGAAAGCTATTTATTCAGCTTTCAGATGATGCATAAACTTCAATTTCACAAAATTGAGACTTATGACTGCTTTTGTGCTCCAGAGTCACATATCGCCAAAATTGGCTGATATTTGGCATCTTTCAAATATCGGCATCGGCTGATACGTTTTTCTGTTTGGCCGCTGCGTTCGAGGCGGGACTTTTATTTTGACGGCACACAGCGCTCTCGTTCTCTCTCTTGTTCGCTGTCGTTGTTTACAGTTCTCTCTAATACCAATATAAGTCTGTCTAATAATCAGATACAGAAAGTGATGATTTTGTTCTCTTTGACTCGTTGGATGGAAACGGTGCTTGTTCGCAAATATTTAATGCAATATTCCAATATTGCGCATAAGTTAAATTCGCACCTTTGGATGGAAACCCGTCTTGTATGTATTAAATCAGATGTAACCTCCTTTGAAATCATTATAATTTTTATAAGTAACTAATTTAACATTTATTTTCAGTAACTGTAACTGATTACAATTAAATGTATTTTGTAATTAAGTTAGGTAATTTAATTACATGTAACTAGTTACTTCTCAACGCTGGTGCCAGACCAATCAGCGTGTGTGTGTGGGCATGTTTATGTGGTTTATGAGGACACAAATTTGTATAATAACATGGGTATGACATAGGTATTACAAGGAGAAGGTGATTTATGAGGACATTTTCAGTGTCCCCATAATTAAAATGCTTATAAATCATACAGAGTGAGTTTTTTTGAGGGAAAATAGAAATGCACCGTCTCCTGTGAGGGCTAAGTTTAGGTGTAGGGTAGGTGTAGGGCAATAGCACATACAGTTTGTACAGTATAAAAACCATTATGCCTATGGAGAGTCCCCATAAACCATAAAAACCAACATGTGTGTGTGTGTGTGTGTGTGTGTCTGTCTCTGTGTGTGTGTGCGTGTACATCTGCGTGTCTGTGTCTGTGTGCATGTGCGTGTGTGTGTGTGTGTGTGTGTGTGTGTGTGTCTCTACTGGATGCAGGAGTGTTAAACTCGTTATTAAGAGGTTTGATGCCAAAGGCTCTGGCAGGTAAGCTGCCGTTGTGACCTTTGACCCTGAACCTCCTGACCCCCGTCGTAGCCTCCTCAGTGTCTCTGTTGTTCTCCTGATGTACTGTTAGTGAGCACAGACACTCGCACCCTTCCTAGTGCGCAAACCCTTCCTAGAGCACGAGACTCAATGGAGATTCTCAGATGAGAAATACAGCAGACACACACGAGTCCCTAGCTGCTGTAAATGATCGTGCAGACAATTTAACGAGACGTGTGTGAGCTTATACGAGCTCAGTTTGAGACGCTGGGCTCCAGAGGAGATCGCTGGAGAAACATCTGAGAAGCAGGAGAAACTTCAGCGAAAGTCTCTATTCAGTCTCATTTCATCAATTGTGATTATAAATATTGAAACGAGGCAGAAATGAAATGTACACTTATTTTACGCAATATTTACAAGAATTAATTCAACAAAAATTCTAAATTAAAGTGTAAATTTGTGTGTGTGTGTGTGTGTGTGTGTGTGTGTGTGTGTGTGTGTGTGTGTGTGTGTGTGTGTGTGTGTGTGTGTGTGTGTGTGTGTGTGTGTGTGTGTGTGTGTGTGTGTGTGTGTGTGTGTGTGTGTGTGTAATGTACAATACTATGTACAGTACCTTATTGTTGTTTGTTTTATCCAGCCAGTGAATCCCAGAACAATCCAGTTCAGAGAGAAATAATCAGTAATATGATTAAAGAGTGTAGTGGTTGATTATTAATATGAATGCGGATGTAGTTAGTGTGCGGTTGAGACTGAAGGCCGTTTGAGTTTAGACCGGTTCTGCTCTGATCTTCCAGATTCATGATCAAACGAGCTCAAGGACGAAACCGCTTCGGTCTGAAGAACTTCAAGAAGAGATGGTTCCGCCTGACCAATCACGAGTTCACCTACCACAAAACCAAAGGTAACGCTACAGGTGTGTCCCATACACTCACTACAGGTGTGTCCCATACTGTCACTACAGGTGTGTCCCATACTCTCACTACAGGTGTGTCCCATACTCTCACTACAGGTGTGTCCCATACTCCCATACTCTCACTACAGGTGTGTCCTATACTCTCACTACAGGTGTGTCCCATACTCCCATACTCTCACTACAGGTGTGTCCCATACTCCCATACTCTCACTACAGGTGTGTCCCATACTCTCTCTCACTACAGGTGTGTCCCATACTCTCACTACAGGTGTGTCCCATACTCCCATACTCTCACAGGTGTGTCCTATACTCTCACTACAGGTGTGTCCCATACTCTCACTACAGGTGTGTCCCATACTCCCATACTCTCACTACAGGTGTGTCCCATACTCTCACTACAGGTGTGTCCCATACTCCCATACTTTCATTACAGGTGTGTCCCATACTCTCACTACAGGATATGTCCCATACTCTCACTACAGGTGTGTCCCATACTCTCACTACAGGTGTGTCCCATACTCCCATACTTTCACTACAGGTGTGTCCCATACACTCACTACAGGTGTGTCCCATACTCCCATACTCTCACTACAGGTGTGTCCCATACTCTCACTACAGGTGTGTCCCATACTCCCATACTTTCACTACAGGTGTGTCCCATACACTCACTACAGGTGTGTCCCATACTCCCATACTCTCACTACAGGTGTGTCCCATACTCTCACTACAGGTGTGTCCCATACTCCCATACTCTCACTACAGGTGTGTCCCATACTCTCACTACAGGTGTGTCCCATACACTCACTACAGGTGTGTCTCATACTCCCATACACTCACTACAGGTGTGTCCCATACTCTCACTACAGGTGTGTCCCATACTCCCATACTCTCACTACAGGTGTGTCCCATACTCTCACTACAGGTGTGTCCCATACTCTTACTACAGGTGTGTCCCATACTCTCACTACAGGTGTGTCCCATACACTCACTACAGGTGTGTCCCATACTCTCACTACAGGTGTGTCCCATACACTCACTACAGGTGACACTCACTACAGGTGTGTCCCATACTCTCACTACAGGTGTGTCCCATACTCCCACTACAGGTGTGTCCCATACTCTCGCTACAGGTGTGTCCCATACTCTCACTACAGGTGTGTCCCATACTCCCACTACAGGTGTGTCCCATACTCTCACTACAGGTGTGTCCCATACTCCCATACTCTCGCTACAGGTGTGTCCCATACTCTCACTACAGGTGTGTCCCATACTCCCATACTCTCACTACAGGTGTGTCCCATACTCTCACTACAGGTGACACTGACTACAGGTGTGTCCCATACTCTCACTACAGGTGTGTCTCATACTCTCACTACAGGTGTGTCCCATACTCTCACTACAGGTGTGTCCCATACTCTCACTACAGGTGTGTCCCATACTCTCACTACAGGTGTGTCCCATACTCTCACTATAGGTGTGTCCCATACTCTCACTACAGGTGTGTCCCATACTCTCACTATAGGTGTGTCCCATACTCTCACTACAGGTGTGTCCCATACTCCCATACACTCACTACAGGTGACACTCACTACAGGTGTGTCCCATACTCTCACTACAGGTGTGACCTGAAGCACGTCCCATCATCAACACCGAGCAATATTACAATAACACGCCATATAAAGACACATTGGAGTTGCTGATTCTCTTTGATGCATGAATTATTAAAATAAATAAAAAAGTTCATTTTGCTTCAAAATCATAACTAGTATGCATTTTTCGTATACAGTATATTTGAAAAAATTGGGGTCAGTACTTATTTTTTTTAAGAGATTAAGAGTTTTATTTATCGAGGATGCATTAAATTGATCAAAAGTGACATTTATTATAATTATAAAAAATATTTATTTTTCAAATAAATGCTGTTCTTTTGAACTTTCTATTCATCTGTGAATCCTGATTTTTTTTTTTTACATTGATCATAATCAGAAATGTTTCTTCAAATCAGCATATTATTATGATTTCTGAATATCATGTGACAGTAATGATGCTGAAAATAAAGCGATGCGTCACTGAAATAAATTACGGTTTAACACATAATGACATAGAAAACAGCTGATTTACATTATAATAATTTTTCATAATTTTTACTGTATTTTTGATTAAATAAATGCAGACCGATCCCAAACTTTTGAACAGTAGTGTGTGTGTTTTATATAAAAAATATATGAAATACAGTCATGTATAGAAATATAGGTACAGGTGTTATGTTTTAAAGGTGTAGTGGACACCAGAGACACAGACTGAGCAGAACACACTGATATACATCAGTCTGGTTTGTGTTGTTGTTGATGTGTTTGTGGTCATCAGTGCTGATGTGTGTGTTTCCTTGTGTCCAGGAGAGGGCGCTCTGTGCAGCATCCCTTTAGAGAACATCCTCGCTGTAGAGAGACTCGAGGAAGAGTCCTTCAAAATGAAGAACGTAAGAGAAACCGCTTCAGATTCATGTATATGTGACCCTGGAGCAGTCATAAGCAGCACAGCTATATTTGTAGAAATAGACAACAATACATTGTATGGGTCAAAATTATACAGGACAAAAATCATTAGATATTAAAATGTTCCATGAAGATATTTTGTATCGTAAATATATCAAAACTTAATTATTGATTAGTAATATGCATTGCTAAGAACAATTTTTATAATTTTTATAAATGATTTATAAAGTGCCTGATAACTGAAGTAATATTTAATTATTTAAATATTAAATCATTGTTAAAAGCAGAAATTAAAAAACAACCATTAAACTACAACAAACAAAGCAAAAAAAATGCATTATGAATATTTTATTGTTTTAATTTATGGCATAAATCAGAGCTTCCCAAACTCCAGAGAGGTAAGGTCCCCCCCAAAACATAGCAAAACATCTACGACCCCCCCCCCCCCCCCCCCCCCCCCCCCCGCAACCTCTTTGTTAAAAAATACATAGATTAATAGTATAAACATATATTTGTATATTAGCTATATTTAATAAAGCAGATTGTCTCTTTGCACAAAATTTTCAACATTTATGAACCAGTTTGCAAGAATTTCATGTGAAGTATGAGAACTACCATAAAATGTAATATTTGTATATATGCTGGTGAAAGTAAGATGATGTAAACATTCTTTGCAAATATATTTAAATCCATAACACTACACTTTCTGCATACTATTTAAAATTATATTGCATCATTATATAACAGAAGCTACTGTACATAGTTCACAAATCTATTGCAATGAAATACATAACTGTTTAAAAAAAGTAAAACATCTCAATTTAATTTGTGTAAAGGGAGGGGGGGGTCACATTTTAGAACAATTTGAATATTTTTTAATTTCAATATTTTGATTTAGGCTAGCTGCAATAGCGCTACGACCCACCGGGGGGGCATATAGCATTCTATTTATGCAAAGATATTTGTAACTGATTATATTAATGATTTTATTAATTGTCTGATAATTGAAGCAATATTTATCTTTATATTTAAATATTTAATTATTGCCAGAATAACAAAAGCAGTAATATGCATTGCTAAGAACTTAATATGAACATCTTTAAAGATGATTTTCTCAATATTTAGATTTTTTTGCACCCTCTAAATATTGTCCTATCATAACAAACCATACATCAATGGAAAGCTATTTATTCAGATGTCCCAAAATGGACTGGTTTTGTGCTCCAGGGTCAGCTTTGCTTGTTTGATAGACGCGCTGTGGTTTTTCCTGCAGATGTTCCAGGTCATCCAACCAGAGAGGGCGCTCTACATCCAGGCCAATAACTGCGTGGAGGCGCGCGACTGGATCGACATCCTGACCAAAGTCAGTCAGTGTAACCGCAAGCGTCTGAGCACTTATCACCCGTCGGCGTTCCTCAACGGACACTGGCTGTGCTGCAAGCTGTCTGCGGACACGGCTCCCGGCTGCACTCCATGCACTGGGTGAGTCTGGACCACAGCAGATTCTGGGGCTAAACACAGCTTTTAGTGTTACAATCCTTACTAGGGCTGTCAATATGGCTGAACAACTAAACTATATTATCAATATTCAAATTATATTCAAATTTAACCCTCTAAGAGCCAAAGTCGCAAAATTGCGACAAGATGTCAGACTTCATGAAACAGACTGTAGTTCATAATATGGTGTAATATCACATTTGTACTCCCTACCACTAGATGGCAGACATGTAGTACTTCGATTCTAGACCAAAAGTGTTCGAGGAAATAGCAGAGCAAGTGAGCGATCGTGTCATTGATGCGGAAGCAGTTCATAGCGTGTGAGTGAATTGTGAAGGTGCGTTCACACCGGACGCGAATGAAGCATTACGCGCGAATGATTTACATGTTAAGTCAATGCAAAGACGCGATAGACAATCCCGCGGCGCTATTTGTGCGAATGAGTCGGCGCAAATTACACAGCACGAATTGAGCGTTTGACGTGCCATTCGCGCGAGTTGAAAAATCTGATCTTTGGCGGGTATTCGCGCCGCGTTAACCAATCAGGAGCTTGCTCTAGCAGTGACGTCATTACGAGCGGAGGCTCCCAAACAACAAACAACAATGGAGGACAAATTAATCGTGGTTGTATTTGGGTACCCGGAGCTGTATATACATCTTCGTACTTTTACAAAAACAGGAAAATATTTAGCAACGAGACTGGAGCTGCCTGCAGAAGCCCCTCCCATGACGCGTAGGTGCAGTACATGGTCTTAGTCTTCAGTGTCGCTTAGGAGAGCTGTTGCTGCACGTTATTCTTTGACTCTGAAGGGGAATCTTTGGAAATGACGATCGCGCGCTCAAAGCTGCCGCCGGCAGACCGTCTTTCTTTCTAATCGCGCAGCTCAAAGTGCCGCCGGCAGACCGTACAGGTGCCGTCAGTGTTGGGTAACGTTAGGTCTGTGCGCTGTGCCATGCAATAAGAGCTACCATACTCTCAAGCACTATAAACTTTGTCACCTAGATACCTGATTGCTGCTCAACTGATCAAAACATAGGCACATGTGTTTTACTATGGCACAGTAATAATATACTACTTTCTCCTGTTTTACTGTTATTTCATCTTTTCCTGATCATTTGTAATGATGATAAAAAGACAAAAAACAAACAAACATGCAAATAAGTTCAAACATCAATATCTACTATTTTCTGAATATTATGATATTCAAGAGGGCCGCTCCATAATGATGTCATAATATGCAAATTAGATGAGTATATTTACACCCCACATAAACGTTCGGTCATGCCCAACATTTTTCTAATTTACAGCAGATCTCTATCTTTAACCCCTTTCAAGCCACAAGCTCTTGAAATATTGATGTTTCCCAAAAACCCCGGCGCCTAAAGGGTTAAAAGGCATAATTTCAGTTAGGTGTAAAAACGCTTTTGTCTTCTCTCCTGAGGCCACAAGAGGGCGCACCGAGCAAAATATTACTAATGCACGCTTCTACAAAGCAATACAATAACACGACTATGTTAGAAAAACGTGCATAATGTTTAAAATAATGTTTCTAAACTGTATATAATTAATTAAGTTGCTTAAACAATTAACTAAACAAAACAGCATCATGCATGTATCAACTCACGTTTCTTTTTTTACGAAATCAGATTTAAGACAAATTATAAATTAAATATGTCCTTTTATTAATGCTTGGACAAAATGCTGCACATTTCTTTGTGAAATCAAAATATAACACTATAATAATATACTAATATAGCACTTTGCGTATTATTGCTCTTTTGTTGGTTTTAATCGCTTCTATGATAAAAGCATCTGCTAAATATATAAATATCATGTAAATATAAATAACAAAACTAAATTGACATTTTACAATTTAGTACAAACAAGCCCCAAATCATTTAAATAAGTTACACAAATAAAATAAATCTCTTCATATAAACAAAATAAGGCACTTTTAGGGTTTGTTCGTGTTTCATTCACACTGGTTTATACTCCTTAAAACATGGTGTTTTCTGATTTATGGAGGAATTTGGAAAAACCTGTAACTCTAAAAGTCAAACAAGGGTTATGAACCTGGATTTATCGGATCGTCAGATGTATGCGCTTCACGTTTAAGGTTTGCGTCTGTGTTTCTGTGGCTCAGGAGACTTCCAGCAAACATCCAGCTGGATGTAGACGGAGACCGAGAGACGGAGCGGATCTACTCGCTCTACAGCACATACATGGCCAAGCTAGTCAAGATGCAGGGTGAGCGAGCGTGAACACACGCTACATGTTCAAACGTCTACGACACACTTATCTGAAGCGGTTTACACTGCGTCCAGTGGTGGTCTGACTTCAGTTAAAGGGACAGTTCACCCAAAAATGAAAATTCAGTCATTAGTTACTCACCCTCGTGTCGTTACAAACCCGTATGACCACAAATTAAGATATTTTTGATGAACTCCTGATAGTTCATAGACAGCAAGGATCCTAATGCTATCAAGAAACGTAGCAAGGACATCGTTAACGAAACACTCCTCTATTTTTGTAAATTGGCTCATTTTACGACTTCCCCGAGAGTTAGACAGTTTTACAGTTTTTGAATCCATTTAGTCGATCTGGCGGTAGCACGTAGCTTAGCATAGTTCATTGAATCTGATTAGCCGTTAGCATCTCGCTCAAGAGTTTAGATATTATTCCTATTTAAAGCTGGACTCTTCTGTAGTTACAAGACGCCTGAAAGTAGTCCCCAGCTAGTAACTAGTTATGATCTAGCTATAGGGACTACTTTCAGGCGCGGCGTAATATCGTTGCGGTACGGCGGTAAAGCTCCTTATATAGAGTATAGTTCCTAGCCATATCGCTCTAGAAAATCACAATGTCTGTCTTAGTACACGATGTAACTACAGATACTTACATACAATACATCCAATCAACTTAAATAAATCAAGCACGTCACATTTACTAAAGTCTCGTTACATGATTTTACTGATTTGCTGAAGAAATTGAGCTTTTATGCAGGAACGAAAACGCACCGGCGGAATAATCGTTTTATCTCGATTACTGTATTTGTTTGGCCGAAATCGAAACAGCCCTACATGAGGGTGAGTAACTTATGACTGAATTTTCATTTTTGGGTGTACTGTCCCTTTAACATTCTGCCTTAATGCATCAACACACCCAGTTTTAGTGTAAACGAAGTTTGAAAACGGGCACCTTTGAGTCCAAACGGTTTCTGTCTGAGAAGATTATAGTGAGATAAATGATCTGTCCTTCCAGAGGCGTGTGGCAGTAAGTCGGTGTACGACGGCCCTGAGCTGGAGGAATACTCCACGTTTGTGATCGACGACCCGCAGGAGACGTACAAAACCCTGAGACTCGTCATCTCAGCCGTACAGACACTGGAGCAGCAGCACATGCAGTACAAACGAGACAAGTTCAGGAAGACCAAGTACGGCAGCCAGTGAGTATCTGTGGCCAGGTGCATTTATACACAGCGCTTATCACTGTACACACGCAGGGAAACATGACGCTAATGTTTACAATGTCTTCATGTCTTATAGTTGCATTTAACATATTAGAGCTGGACGATAAAACAAGTTTGCTTCAAACGTGACGATAATACGAGCGGGTGTCCCTGGAGAGCGTAAGCAGCATGTGTGTGTGTGTGTAATAGCCAACAATACATTGTATGTGTCAAAATTATACTGACAAAAATCATTAGTATTAAGATCATATTTTGTGTGAAAATATATCAAAACTTAATTATTGTGTAATATGCATGTGTGTGAACAACTGTGTGTAAAGTGATTTTCTCGTGTGTGTGACCCTCAGATTTTCAAATATGTGTCCGACCATCAATGTGAAATATTATTTATTAATCTTTCGATGATACATACATCTGCAAAAAAAAAAAAATGTATGGCGTGCGTGTGTGTGTCTGTGCTGTGTGTGTGCACATATAGTGTGTTATGTGTTCCAACAAAAAAGACAATCGTGGGTGTGAGCGCGTGTGTGTGTGTGTGAGATTTTATATATAGAATATATATATATATATATATATATATAATATATCGATTTACACTATAATGTGTGTATGTGTGTGTGTGTGTAAATGTTTGTGTGTGTGTGTGTGTATACTGTGTGCAATAAAACAAGTGTGAGTTCAAACGACTAAGACTAAAACAGAAATAAAATAACTTAAAGGTAAATAGAAATATTCGGAAAAGCACAAAAAACATAAAATTAAGATGAATAGAAATAGACTAAATCTAATAAAAATGACAAAAAAGCACAAAACAAAATTACTAAAGCTGGAAAAAAAATATATAATAAAAAGGTAATAAAAATGGTGAAAGCACGTAAATAAAACTTAAAAATAAAGATAAATAGAAATATTAAAATCTAATAAAAATGAAAAAAGCACATAATATTACAAAAAAAATACATAAGTAAAAAAATGAAAAAAGCACATAATATTACTAAAAAAATACATAAGAGAAATATATAAAGAACCATATATAAAAAACTAATAAAAATGACAAAAGCACAAAACAAAAATGCTAAAGCTGAAATAAAAATTAATGAAATATAAAAAGGTAATAAAAATGATGAAAGCACCTAGGCTAATATGACTAAAACTGAAATAAATATAAAGAGAAATAGAACCATATGTAAAATTCTAATAAAAATTACAGAAGCACAAAACTAAATTACTAAAACTAAAAAAAATAGAAATAAATAGAAAAAAATACAAAAGACAAAAAGTAAATAAAACAAAAATAAAAATAAAGATAAAAAAATAAAAATAAAAAATATAAGACAAAAGCACGTAATATTACTAATAATTGTACATAAGAGAAATAGAAGCATATATAAAAAAAATTATACAAATGACAAAATCACGTAACAAACTAAAATTAAATTGAAAACTTAAAATCTAAAAATCTAATTTGAAATATTAATACATACTATAATAGTATACTTACTGACTTACAATAGTATACTTTGACTTACTGATTAACTGCTTATAATTCACATTTACTGTTAACGCATCCCGTGTTTGTGTTTACAGGGAACATCCAATCGGTGATCAGAGCTTCCAGAGCTACATCCGCCAGCAGTCAGAAAGCTCCACCTACTCCATCTGACCACGCCCACTGCAGATCCCGCGCGGCCTCCGTGGCAGCAGTCGCGTCTCAGACTGGAAACTCTGAGTTACGGCTGACAAAAGCTAAACCTCTGGTGTTTTTATACGAGTTTAACCAATCAACAGCCGCCGAGCACTTCCGCGGACGATGTAGCTCCGCCTCGCGGCACGTTTTAACGTTTGATCATGTTTTTAAGCTAGGAGACGAGCAGACGTCCTCTAGTGGTGGATGTTTTTATATACGGAGTATTGGACCAGTCCCACAATCCTTTGCTTTGACGGGGTTTTGTTGGTGGATGTGAGACCTGTAAGCGTGTTTTGAACTGGTTTCCTCCGCTCACACGCGTCTGGTATTGATGTCACGCCTGCGGAAGCAGCGCTGCATTGTGGGAAACGTGTGGTGTGTGTCACAGCATGCAGACGTCCTCGTTCCAGCCGTTTCCAGCATGTGACGCTGATGGTTTGTGGGTCCAGTCGTGTTCAGAATCACACTTGTGTTTTTATACTTTCTGTTGTGCATCACGTCCTGTAAATTCACTGTGTGTGTGTGTGTGTGGATGTGTGTGCGTGTGTGTGTGGGTGTGTGTGTGAGCGTGTGTGTGTGTGTGTGTGTGTGTGTGAGTGCGTGCATGCGTGTGACTGTGTGTGTGTGTGCGTGCGTGTGTGAATGTGTGTGTGTGTGTGTGCGTGCGTGTGAATGTGTGTGTGTGTGCGTGCGTGTGTGTGTGTGTATGTGTGTGTGTGTGTGTGTTTGTGTGTGCGTGCATGCGTGCTTGCGCGTGTGTGAATGTGTGTGTGTGTGTGTGTGTGAGTGAGTGAGTGTGTGTGTGCGTGCATGTGTGTGTGTGTGCGTGTGTGTGAGCCTGTGTGCGAGTGAGTGTGCGTGTCTGCGTGTGTGTGTGTGTGCGTGCGTGCATGAGTGAGTGTGTGAGTGAGTGAGTGAGTGAGTGAGTGTGTGTGTGTGTGTGAGTGAGTGTGCGTGCGTGCGTGCGTGCGTGCGTGTGTGTGTGTGTGTGTGTGTGTGTGTGTGCGTGCGTGCGTACGAGCGAGTGTGTGTGTGTGTGTGTGTTTTTGAATCTGAAACAAGGGCACATGAGTGTATTTCATTGATTAATTATGAATAATAATTCCCAGTTCATCACACTTTATAGAGAGATTTAATATGGATGTGATTATTTTTATGCATTTCGTGAAACCTGTCAAGATCATGTACTGCTCAAATTTCACCCTTAAATCATATAATATTATTATATATAATAATTAATAATATATGATTAATCAAAAAAATCACATACTATAAAAAATAAACGTTATGTATGTATTTTACAAGCATTAAGATATTTTCTAAACACATTTAACCCAAATTCACATTATTTTAATGCAAAATATTTTACTGTAATATACAGTAGCCCATTTCTGCCACAAAATTAAAACACTTTTTATCCCACACTTCAGACTTTTTTTTACCCCAGAGGTGTTTATATCTCGCCTTTCTGTTTTTAATCTTGCAATCTGAGTTTTTTGTTGTTATTTTAGTTTTTGCAATTCTAACTTTCTCAGAATTATGAAATTAAAAGTCACAATAGTTTTTTTATTGTTTGTTTTTTTGTATCCCGTGGCTTCCATAGTAAAGTAAACAAATCAATACTGATGCATCATATTCATAATTTCTGATTTTCCGTATGATTTGGGGGTGAAACACAAGCTGCAGATTCACTCTTGTATTGTTTTGTTGTTGTATTTGTATTATCACACGGTTCTTGTGTTTCTGTTCGTCCCTCTCAGTGATGCATGTGTCAGTGCTTAGATATTTTCAAACAGCCCTGTTTTCTTGCTCAAATGAATTGCTATTTATTTTTATATCACAGAATAATGTTTTTGTGGAAAAAATGATATCAAGTCAGAAGTCCAAGCGCACAGTATGAAGTGAGCAATAATGAGTAGTTCTGTGTGTGATGAAGGGCCAGCAGATGTGTGTTTGGGACGTGTGTGTGTACAGAACACTGAACGAGACACACATCTTTCTTTTGGCCAAATGAAAGCAATAGCAAACAGATCCGTGTCCGAGTCTTTATTCCCAAAAACAACATAAAAGAGATTCAAAATGACTTCAGGAATAACACCAAGATGCTATATTCGTGGTTTAACTATGTTTTGGGGGTAAAACCATGGTTAATTAGTGGTTTAACTATGTTTTTGGGGGTAAAACCATGGTTAATTTGTGGTTTAACTATGTTTTGGTGGTAAAACCCATGGTTAATTTGTGGTTTAACTATGTTTTGGGGGTAAACCATGGTTAATTCGTGGTTTAACTATGTTTTGGGGTAAAACCATGGTTAATTCGTGGTTTAACTATGTTTTGGGGGGTAAAACCATGGTTAATTTGGTGGTTTAAAACCATGGTTAAAAACCATGGTTGTTTTAACTATGTTTTTTGGTTAATTAGTAAACCATGGTAAAACTATGTTTTTGGCGGTAAAACCATGGTTAATTAAACCATGGTTAATTCGTTGTTTGGGGGGTAAACCATGGTTAATTCGTGGTTTAACTATGTTTTTAAAACCATGGTTAATTCGTGGTTTAACTATGTTTAAAACCATGGTTAATTTGGGGTTTAAAACTATGTTTTTGGGGGTAAACCATGGTTAATTCGTGGTTTAACTATGTTTTTTTAAACTATGTTTTTGGTGGTTTAACTACCATGGGGTAAAACCATGGTTAATTCACTATGTTTTTGGGGTTAATTCACCATGGTGGTTTGTTTGGGGTAAACCATGGTTAATTCGTGGTTTAACTATGTTTTGGGGGGTAAACCATGGTTAATTCGTGGTTTAACTATGTTTTTGGGGTAAAACCATGGTTAATTCGTGGTTTAACTATGTTTTGGGTAAAACCATGGTTAATTCGTGGTTTAACTATGTTTTTGGGGGGTAAAACCATGGTTAATTCTATGTTTTCGGGGGTAAATGAAACTATGTTTTGGGGGTAAAACCATGATTAATTCGTGGTTTAACTATGTTTTGGGGGTAAAACCATGATTCATTCGTGGTTTAACTATGTTTTTGGGGTAAAACCATGGTTAATTTTCAACTAATGCTGTTTCGGTTTTATTGCTCAGAAGTTGAGGTCAGATGTT
>JAPDDM010000153.1:182500-217500 GCA_027474115.1 Schizopygopsis malacanthus
ACGGTAAGATCGTGTCGATATTTAGTCTAGAACTACAGTAAGATCGTGTCAATATTTAGTCTAGAACTACAGTAAGATCGTGTCGATGTTTAGTCTAGAGCTACGGTAAGATCGTGTCGATGTTTAGTCTAGAACTACAGTAAGATTGTGTCGATATTTAGTCTAGAACCACGGTAAGATCGTGTCGATATTTAGTCTAGAGCTACGGTAAGATCGCGTCGATGTCTAGTCTAGAACTACGGTAAGATCGTGTCGATGTTTAGTCTAGAACTACAGTAGGATCGTGTCAATATTTAGTCTAGAACTACGGTAAGATCGTGTCAATGTTTAGTCTAGAACTACAGTAGGATCGTGTCAATATTTAGTCTAGAACTACAGTAAGATCGTGTCGATATTTAGTCTAGAACTACGGTAAGATCGTGTCGATATTTAGTCTAGAGCTACGGTAAGATCGTGTCGATATTTAGTCTAGAGCTACGGTAAGATCGTGTCGATATTTAGTCTAGAACTACGGTAAGATCGTGTCGATATTTAGTCTAGAGCTACGGTAAGATCGTGTTCGATGTCTAGTCTAGAGCTACGGTAAGATCGTGTAAGATCGATGTCTTAGTCTAGAACTACGGTAAGATCGTTGATATTTAGTCTAGTCAGATGTATTTAGTCTAGTCTAGAGTTGATATTTAGTCTACGGTAAGATATTTAGTCGCGTAAGATCGATGTTTAGTCTAGAACTACGGTAAGATCGCGTCGATATCTAGTCTAGAGCTACGGTAAGATCGTGTCGATACAGTTTAGTCTAGAGCTACGGTAAGATCGTGTCGATGTCTAGTCTAGAGCTACGGTAGGATCGCGTCGATGTCTAGTCTAGAGCTACGGTAAGATCGCGTCGATATTTAGTCTAGAACTACAGTAAGATCGTCGATGTTTAGTCTAGAGCTACAGTAAGATCGTCGATGTCTAGTCTAGAGCTACGGTAAGATCGTGTCGATATTTAGTCTAGAGCTACAGTAAGATCGTGTCGATATTTAGTCTAGAGCTACAGTAAGATCGTGTCGATATTTAGTCTAGAGCTACGGTAAGATCGCGTCGATATTTAGTCTAGAGCTACGGTAAGATCGTGTCGATATTTAGTCTAGAGCTACGGTAAGATCGCGTCGATGTTTAGTCTAGAACTACAGTAAGATCGTCGATGTCTAGTCTAGAGCTACGGTAAGATCGCGTCGATGTCTAGTCTAGAGCTACGGTAAGATCGCGTCGATGTCTAGTCTAGAGCTACGGTAAGATCGCGTCGATGTCTAGTCTAGAGCTACGGTAAGATCGTGTCGATATTTAGTCTAGAGCTACGGTAAGATCGCGTCGATGTCTAGTCTAGAACTACGGTAAGATCGTGTCGATGTTTAGTCTAGAACTACGGTAAGATCGTGTCGATGTTTAGTCTAGAACTACAGTAAGATCAGTAAGATCGTTTAATATTTAGTCTAGAACTACAGTAAGATCGTGTCGATATTTGTTGATATTTAGTCTAGAGCTACGGTAAGATCGCGTCGATGTCTAGTCTAGAGCTACGGTAAGATCGTGTTCACACACAACACTCATGATTTCTGTCACCATGGCAACACCAGAGCTGTCACTCAATACATCAGAAACAAAGTAGCTCAGATATTTCACTGGTAATGAATCACTGTATTATGGCTTTTTGATGTCTGATATTTGTTCTCTGATCTTCCAGGAATACTTCTATCCCAAGTATGTTGGTAAGTGCTCCTCATTATTTCTGTGCAAATCAACACTTACTGTAATCCGCAGCGTGTACAGTGGCTCTGATTGCAAAACTCTCTGGAACCGAAGCTGCTTTGACTCAGAGTCTCTGTACAACGAGAAGAAAAATACATTATATATTTAAATACAGTTGATCAAATTACAGACTTGACCATGCTTCTCCAGCTGATTCATCACATTAACACAGGTTTCTCAAATGCTCTGTTTGAATATGCAAATGAGGCATTATCTAATTAATCTAAATATGCAGTAATTTGCAATCATTTCCAGCACATAAATCTGAAGATTGGATAAATCCAGGTTCATAATTCTTGTTTGGTTTTGTCGTCATATTAGAGTTACAGGTTTTTCAAGACAGGATTCTGGATTTCTGTTTTTATCATAAATCATAAAATACTATCAACAGACAGAAAACAAACATATTTTTAGGATTATAAATCAGTGTGTACTGAAATACAGCATAGTTTGCTCTTTATAAGAGATAAACTCTATAGAGATTAAAATCTACTGATGCAAATAAAGTGCAATAAAATCAACACTTCAATGTGTGTTTAATATTATTTCTTCTAGTAATTTTTTGAATTGTTTTTGCCATGACAATAGCATAAGATGCTGAGATGGCATTAAATAAATATACTACTACTACTTTCTTCTAGTCTGAAAGAAAAGACGAAATAGAATAAAAACTGACAAATGCATGAAAACACCAGTTTTGCCTGCAGTGTCTTAACTTCAAATAAAATAATTGATGGAAGCATTGGTGCAGATTTAGCCGGAATGAAACTATCATTCAGTAGCAGCTGTTTTTCTTCAGTTTAGATGTTTGTTTTTCTTGCAGTAAAAGGGTGAAGTGTGATAAATACAGTCAACATTACAGTGAGATCAGAAACATGCTTCATGCTGTAAAATACATCGAGTATATTGTTACAGCATCATGAACTGATGTTCTGTGTGTGTGCATGTCTGTGTGTGTCTGTGTGTGTGTGTGTGTGTCTGCGTGCGTGTCTGTGTGCTTGTCTGTGTTCGTGTGTGTGTGTGTGCGTGCGTGCGTGCGTGTGGTGCATACGTGTGCGCGTGTGTGTGTGTGTGTGTGTGTGTAGTGTGTCTAGGCTCTCACCGCGTCGGCATCAATAATCCAGTTGAGCGGGGAATCCCTCAGAACCTGCGGACCTGTGTTCAAGGTGATCTAGTACTAGTTAGTAGTGTTACTTACAGTGTTATTCTTATGTGTGTCTTCTGCACTGGAAGCTCCTGTCGTCTTGGTAACCCAGGTAAAAACAAAAAGCACACTTCCATAACGTTCTATTTTTGTGCACTAATGTTCTTAATATACTAAAAATGATTCTTTAGTGCTTCTTAAAATCATCTTAGTGTACTCAGATGTGTTATTTTGGGACACCATGAATGAGAACTAAAGTAAGCTTTTAACATACTATCTGTATTTAAACATGTATTTAGTACACTTGAGGTTATGAAAGATGGTTCAAGTGTACTACAAGTGCTGACCAGTGTTGAGTGAGTTACTCCCAAAAATTTATTAACTACTAGTTACTAATTACATCCTCAACAGTGTAATTAGATTACTGTACAAATTACTCTCTACAAAAAGTATTACTTATGACTAATTACTTTCTAAATCTAATTTCAATGATGATACAAGGACAGACATGAAATGTTTTTATTTGTATTCTTTCAAATAAATAATACATAACTACTTTAATTATTCTGGTCACACTTTATATTAGACCAATTATTTTGCCTCAATATACTGCTTATTAATGCTTAGTAAACTAGTTGTTGACAATTAGGTTTAAGAAGGGAGTATGGTTAATGATTTAGAATGATTATATTAATATGTGCTTTTAATAAGTAATAATAAACAGCCAGTATCCCGTAATATTCAAGTTAATAACCAACTAGTTAATATTGAGAACTGTACACTTAAGTGTTAACAATATTCTTAATAACTCAACAAAGTATTAAAAGTGAGGTTACAAAAAAAGCATGCATTTTAAGATTAGACATGAAATGTTGTGAATTTTTTTTTTTTTTAGCTTTATTTTACCAGGAAATAATCCCATTGACATTCAAAATCTCTTTTTCAAGGGAGTCCTGGCCAAGACAGCAGAATAAAGTTCCATATACAACAAGAACATATACAGTAACAAGAACAACACAACAACATTTAACAAAAAAAAACTGTTTGCAATTCAACATCATCTCAACATAATTACCAGCAGCGCTCGGTAACAGCACGTGTGCATTTAGTACTCAGTCCTTTATCCTAATTTTAAACTGTGTCATTGTTAGTAAATAGTCCAATTTTAGCTGGTTCTGCAATTCATACCAAGATAAAGGTGCAAAAACTTTAAAAGCACTTTCACCAAAGACAGTTCTCGTTCGTGGAATATCATACATGATTTGCCCATATGATCGAAGATTACATTCCCTGGTAGTGACTTTAATAGTCATAAGAGAACTTGGATAAGAAGGCAATTTGTACAGTATAGCCTTAAAAAGAAAAATATACCAGTGCTCCAGCCTGCGATTGTGTAACGAGCCAACCAACACTCTCATACAAGCTACAATGATGAGTACGAAAACTAGACTTAGTTACAAATCTTAGTGCTGCGTGATATACTGAATCCAGGATTTTCTACGAAGATTGATTTGCATGCATTTATAAAATATCACCGTAATCCAGCATTGACAGAAATGTTGCTTGTATAAGTGTTTTCCTCGCACTAAAAGAGAAACAGCCTTTGTTTCTATAATAAAAGCCCAACTTTACTCTAAGCTTTTTTATTAAACATTCTATATTCTGCTTGAAGGACAAACTTTCTTCTAAAAGGAAACCAAGATATTTATAGACTGATACTCGTTCAATTACTTTCTCATCTAATGTAACTATATAACAAGCATCGTCTGTTTTCCTTGATTTAGAAAAGCACATCATTTTGGTTTTGTCTGAGTTTAAAACAAGTCTCATTTTATGAAGATTCTTCTGAATAAAGTTAAAAGCAGATTGCAGATCTTCTGAGGCACTTGTTAAGGATGAGGCAGAACTATACAAAACGGTGTCATCTGCATAAAAATGACACTTTGCTTTTGTTACATTCTGACACAAATCATTTATATAGATGTTAAATAAAACGGGACCCAAAATGGACCCCTGGGGGACACCCTTTTGTATAAGTAATGAGTTTGAGGACACACCATCAACCTGAACACTTTGTGTTCGGCCACTCAAATAGTTGCTAAACCATTGGAGACGTTCCAATATCCACCAATCTCTGAGCCAGGACGTAGTGGTCAACTGTGTCAAACGCCTTTGAAAGATCTAAAAACAACGCAACACAATATTCCTTAGAATCAATAACACTTATGAAATCATTTAACACTTTCATAGTGGCAGTGCTATGTTTTTACAAAAACCCGACTGCAAATCATTTAAAATGTTTTTTGTTTCTAAATAGTCTTTCAACTGGTCACTTATAAGCCCTTCAGTCCTTGGCTAAAGCAGATAGCATAGATATTGGCTATAATTATTTGGATTTGATCGGTCCCCACCCTTTAATAAAGGAGTCCTATGCTGACTTCAATACACTAGTATTAATCCAGTTTCAAAGTCAAGTTGAAAATGTGTGTCAAAGGCTCTGCAATATGTTCAGCAGCAATATTTAAAAAGTATGGATCCAACCCATCAGGACCAGAGGATTTCTTGGTATTTAACCTTCTAAGAGCATCAAATACCTCCTGATTGCATAAACAAAATCAAAATCGATAGGTACATTTTCCCTAATAGGAGTAATCCTCTTGTTCCTTGTTGTTGTGTTGTATGCTCAAACAACAACCCAGAAGATTAAAGTGCTGGTTTAGGGAATCTAGCATCTTTTCCTGTATAATATCTGTATACAGTCTATACACGGCATTAAGTTACAGAAAAAATAAGAGTAATCCCTTACTTTACTTTCTCAAGGGAAAAGTCATTCAATTACAGTAACTAATTACTTAGTAACGAGTCACACCCAACACTGGTGCTTACTAAATACATTTTTAAATACAGATAGTATGTTAAAAGCCATTTTAATTCATATTCATAGCATCCCTAAAATAGCACAGTTGAGTACACTTAGATGATCTTAAAGAGACAGTGCACCTAAAATGCACATGCAGTCAGCATTTACTCATCCTCAAGTAGTTCTAAACCTATATGAAGGAGTTTAAGATGAGATAATCAGATAATTTAAGGTGTTTTGGGCACCATTGCCTTCCATAATAGGATAAAAACACATTCTTCAGAATATCTTCCTCTGTGTTCAGCAGAACAAACTCATTCATACTGGTTTGGATCTACATGAGGATGAGTGAATGTGCATTTTAGGGTGCACTGTCCCTTTAAGACTATTGTAAGAAGTACTAAGGAGTGATTTTTAGTGCACTTGAAGTACAGTACGTTATGTAAGTGTGCTTTTCTTTAACCTGGGAATAAGTTTCTGTGTGTAGTGTGTGTTTGAGCTGCTGTGTGTGTTTCAGAGATCAGTAACCAGTGTCTGCCGCTGCCGTGTCACACGAGCGGTTATGAGCGCTGTGTGTAGTGTGTGTTTGAGCTGCTGTGTGTGTTTCAGAGATCAGTAACCAGTGTCTGCCGCTGCCGTGTCACACGAGCGGTTATGAGCGCTGTGTGGACGGTCGGGGATTCTTCACCTGTGTGTGTAGAGCTGGATGGAGGGGTCAGCGCTGTGAGGAGGGTGAGATGAGATCATCTGAGCACAGACGACGGAGAGAGAGAGAGCTTTGATTTCCATTCAAGACTGTCTTATTTCATTCATGTAAACGTGCATCTTTGGGACGTGACTTGATGGATTACGTGACTCTCTCAATTTATTAGCGACGAGGTTAAATTACATATCTCGTCTGTGCATTAATTCCACTTAAGTTAATTAGGTTTATTAATTAAGGCAAAGCAAGTTAAATGACTCAGTTGTTGAGCGTAATTCTCAAAATGACCATAAGATGGAGCAGATATTACAAAACTGATAAAATGCTTAAATATCGGGAAAAATATCGGTAAACCGATTATCGGTCATTATTTCTAATTACAAGTGTGAAAGTCTGAATTTTCTTTCATCCTTCTTTTAAACATTCTTTAGTCTTTAATGAAGTCTTTGATGCTTTTTATTAAATTTACAATACATTTTCCAATAACTTACAATAATATTTATTTTACATTTACAATAAAACTAAGTTGCATGCACCAAATCCAATAATATTGCACAATTATGATTGAATACATAACAGTTCAATTTACAGCACCTTTGAAAATGGAATAAAACCATCAAAAACTTTCACAAAGATGCACGTCTAATAATGCAAACACCCCCGATATGCACTATTTAATCATCATTTTGTATAAGAATATCTGAATTTTTAGTTTAGTGTTTTTGCATCAGTGACTTGAGCTCAGAATGCATCATAATTACAGCTTCACAGGACATGAAAGCATCATAACAACACTGAGGTCATGGGTTCGATTCCCAAAGAATGCATGAGCTGATCAGATGTAGACCTATAATGCAGTTCAGTTTGGATAAAAGCATCTGCCAAATGCAGGAATAATGTATTTACATGCATAGGCTACAGCGCCACCTACTGCTCAGAGGTCAGTGCTAGTGGTGCACAGATGATTAGTATTATTTATTTTATTGGCTCTGTTTGCTCACAGATATTAATGAGTGTGAAGACCCAGAATTCCCTGCAGGCTGCAGCCAAACGTGTCACAACCTGGCCGGCAGCTTCATGTGCAGCTGTGAGAAGGGCTTCTACACCTCCACCTACAACAACATCCTCTGCATCGGTGAGGGTCACTGCACAGGTCAGAGGTCAGGGGTCAGCGCGGGCTTCATGTCTGCCAGACGAGTCTGAGCTCCAGCAGCTCTTCCAGGAATCCGGGGATTTTCCTGTAAATGAGAAACACGATTCCCTCCAGCTGTGAGGTCCAGCGTTCAGATTAAAACCACACACACACACACACACACACACACACACACACACAGTCTCTCTCACTCACACACACACACACACTCTCTCTCTCTCACTCACACACACACACACACACACACACACACACACACACACAGTCTCTCTCACTCACACACACACACACACACACACACACACACACACACACACTCACACACACACACACACACACACACACACACACACACACACACACAGTCTCTCTCTCTCACTCACACACACACACACACACTCGCGCACACACACACACACACACACAGTCTCTCTCTCTCTCTCACTCACACACACACACACACACAGTCTCTCTCACTCACACACACACACACACACACACACACACACACAGTCTCTCTCTCTCACTCACACACACACACACACACTCACACACACACACACACAGTCTCTCTCACTCACTCACTCACACACACACACACACACACACACACACACACACACACACACACAGTCTCTCTCACTCACACACACACACACACACACACACACACACACACACACACACACACACACACACACACACACACACAGTCTCTCTCTCTCACTCACTCACACACACACACACACACACACACACACACACACACAGTCTCTCTCACTCACTCACTCACTCACACACACACACACACACACACACACACACACACACACACACACACACACACACACACACACACACACACACTCACACTCACTCTCTCACTCACACACACACACACACACACACACACAGTCTCTCTCACTCACACACACACACACACACAGTCTCACTCACTCACTCACACACACACACACACACACACACACACACACACAGTCTCTCTCACTCACTCACTCACTCACACACACACACACACACACACACACACACTCGCTCACACACACACACACACACACACTTATAGGTTCATTATGTAACAGTGTTTTTAAGCTCATGAATCATCAGACACTGTTTCCCTTTGGCAGAAACGATGTTCCTGTGACTTTATCTGCAGGATCCACAATGCCGTGTGTGTGTGTTTGTGTTCCGGATGCATGCGCTCGAATCTTTCCTCATGCTAGAATAACACACCAGTGGATTTCTGGGAATGATGAAAACACAAACGTGTGACTAGATTGCAGCTCTGTTCTTCATGAGGTGCATGCTGGGATGTTTGTTTGGGTCACGAGGAACATCAGCGAGACCTGATGCTGTCGATTCATTGTGTTCAGACCTGATGCTCATCAGGGTTACTTTTATCAATAACTCAATCCATAAACAAATCTGTTACTTGAAATAAATTCAAAATAAGTATGCTATTTTATTTAGTTCATTAAACATACTTTATTTCAGCTAGTTGCCAAGGCAACATTTCTAATTTTATTTTAGTTTAAATTGAAATACTCAAAATAACTTAAACTAAAACTAATCAATAAAAATACTATATAGACATATGATATACGAAAAAATGACAAAAACACAAAACTATTTTTTTTTTGTAACTTTATCTGAAAACAGAAATATACAAATACAATATAATTAGAAATTTTAACAAAAAGTATAATAGCAGCTAAATGGTTCTAAAATAACAACAAAAATTAGTGTAAATTAAAACAAATATTTTAATAAAATGTAATACATGATATATGGACATTTAAAAAAAATTATAATAAAAATGACAAAAACACAAAATAAAATGACTAATAATTGTACTAACATACAATTTAAAACTAAATACACAAATGCTATTTACTTCAAAATATGAACAATAAGTATAATAGCATCTAAATGATACAAACTTAACATATTTTGTTTTAAGTATAAATTAACAAAATATTTTAAGTTAAAAGTATAATTTTTATTTATATATTTATGCCTGTTATTAATACAAAAACAAATGTCAGCCTTCAGTTTGGTGGCAAGGCAACATTTCTTATTTTTGTTCAAAACTAAATTAATAAACTAACCAATGAAAAAATCGTTAGTGTGTGTTTGTGTCATTGCAGATATCAATGAGTGTATCCTGTACCCCAGTGTGTGTGTGGAACCTTCTCGATGTGTTAACGCTCCGGGAACGTTCGAGTGCCGCTGCCCGCTGGGATACCAGTACAACATGAGCTCGCACGAGTGTGTCGGTGAGAGAACAGCGCACACACACATATACACACACACACACACACACACGCACGCACACACACTCACTCACACATACACCTACTCACACACACACACACACCTACACCTACACACACACACACACCTACACGCACACACACACACACTCACTCACTCACTCACACACACACACCTCACACACACACACACACACACACACACACACACACACCTACACGCACACACACACTCACTCACTCACACATACACCTACTCACACACACACACACCTACACACACACACACACACACTCACACACATACACGCGTACGCACACACACACACACACACACGCACACACACAAACACACACACATACACACACCTACTCACTCACTCACTCACTCACACATACACCTACACACACACACACACACACACACTCACACACACACACACGCGTACGCACACACACACACACACTCTCACGCACACACACAAACACACACACATACACACACCTACTCACTCACTCACACACACACACGCACACATACACACACGCACGCACACATACACACGCACGCACATATACGCACACAAATACACACACGCACACACATACACACACAAATACACACACGCACACATACACACACACACACACACACACACACACACACATACACACACACACTCTCTCACACACACACACACGCACACATGCACGCACGCACACACACACTCGCACACATGCACACACACACTCGCACACATGCACGCATACACACATACACGCACGCACACACACGCATACACACATACACGCACGCATACACACACACACACACATACACGCACGCACACACACACACACACACACACACAGACACATGAACACACACATACAGACACATGAACACACACAGATGATTCTTCATCAGGATGCAGAGAAATGTGTCTCAACAATGGATGCTCTGCAGTGAATGGGTGCCGTCAGAATGTAAATTCTGATAAAAACATCACAGCACCACAGTCCATCATCTTGAGAAGCAACAGCAGATGCACTTTATCACTGAGGAAGAGTTATTATGGATTATGAACTCATATTTTAGACATTAAAATCATCTTAATGCTGGATTAGTTTCAGCTTCTGATGATAACTGATGGACTGGAGTGCTGTGATGTTTTTAATCAGACTCTCATTCTGACGGCACCCATTCACCGCAGAGACACTGATGCAATGCTTCTTGCTCTAATGTGTTTCTCCGTCAGATCTGGACGAGTGTGAGACGGAGGTGTGTGAGGGCGAGTGTGTGAACACCGCGGGGAGTTTCTCGTGTCACTGTGACGGGCGTAAAGGACTGCGTCTGGCGGAGGACGGCCGTCAGTGTGAGAAGATCCCCGAGTGTCTGGATCTGTACGAGTACAAACACGAGGAGATGCTGTATCTGGGAGAGCAGTTCTCCGGGTTACCCGTCATTTACCTGCGCTTCCGTCTGCAGGCCGACACCAGGTACGAGGAATGCTGGGAGAGCAGCTGTAAGCTTGACCTGCTGAAGTGGACGAGCGTCGTGTTTTAAAGGCGTGTCTTATATACTCCAGAAACTCTCTGTTAATTAACTTTAAGTGCTGTTTGTTTAATAGACGAGGAGCTGATCCCTCGTGAGAGGTTCAGTGTTGTTATTACTGGCTAAAATTATTTTTGTGAAAATAAATAAATAAAATAAAAATATTAGTTTGGAAAGGAAAGTTATGTCAATAAAGAGAAATCAAATTACTAGATTTAAGTTGAAAAAAATAAAGATAAAACTGACGATAGCTTGTAACAAAATTGAACTAAAATTAAAACAAGCTAATTCAAAATGTAAATAAATACTATAATATAACACTGGAGTATTTAAAATCCCTTGATAATTAATGACAATGAGTGTATGATTTTGATATCATCTCTTCACACCGAGGACGACTGAGAGACTCGTACGCAGCTATTACAGAAGATTCAAACACTCTCTGATGCTCCAGAAGAACAAACATCTCTGCATTAAGGGGCTGAAGTACTTTTGAACAAGAATGAAATGTGCATACATTTTTCTTGCCGGGCGTGAAACTTTTGCCTAAATATCATAATTTGCCCTTCAGATGCTACAGAAGATACTTGCGTGTTTTCTGGAAGACAAATTAAGTTAAATTGACGCTGATCTTTAAATTCAAAAGTATTTACTCTTAATGCATGGTTTCTCCTTCTGGAGACATGTAAACATCTCTTATGTGAAATATCTTATTCAGGTCAGTACTAAATAAACAATAACATGCATTTTGTATGATCATTATGTACTACATTTTGTAGATTCTGCAAGGGGTGTGTAAACTTTTTTACTTCATGTGTGTGTGTGCGTGTGTGCGTGTGTGCGTGTGTGCGCGTGTGTGCGTGTGCGCGTGTGCGCGTGTGCGCGTGTGCGTGTGCGTGTGTGCGCGTGTGCGCGTGCGTGTGCGTGTGTGCGTGTGTGCGTGCGTGTGTGCGTGTGTGTGTGTGTGTGTGTGTGTATATATATATGAGAGATGGAAAATTTGACTTCTTCTTTGAGAGCTATGTGAAGTAAAATAAGTTCTAAAATTGCTAATGCTAAAACTGAAATGAAATAAATAAATGTTAAAAAAAAGAACAATGCAAAAAAAGGAAAAAGCACATATCAAAATGTAAACACATAAGTTCAAAAATTGATAATACTAAAACTGAAATAAAATAAAGAAAAATAAAAAAAAGGAAAAAGCACATATCAAAATGTAACAAAAATAATGATAAAGAAAACCGAAAATGTCAAATAAATGCTAAATCTGAAATATAATAGTGGTGTATATAAATAAGAGTATGACCCCCCCCAGGTTTGCAGCTGAGTTCGACCTGCGCACGTTTGATCCTGAGGGAGTGATTCTGTACGCCGAGTCCGCGCAGGACTCCTGGTTTATGTTGGGTTTACGGTCCGGCCGCATCGAGGTCCAGTTTAAGAACGAGCACTCCATGAAGATGACCAGCGGAGGAAGAGCCATCAATGACGGCCAGTGGCACGTGGTGCGTCTGAATCCATCATACAGCATATGACCCGCTTCACTCTATTAATAGTCCTTCATCTGATGCTGATGCAGTGTTTGGGAAAAGTGTTTTTTTGCATCATAATAAAAAAAGAAAGAAAAGTTACTTTTAAAAGATGCATTGCAGTATTGTGTTACTCCCTAAAAAAGTAACAAATTATGTTACTTTTTATGGAAAGTAATGCGTTAAGTTACTTTTGCGTTACTTTATAAATCTATGCAGGGCTTGCTTGTGTGTTTTTAATTTATATTAATACTTATATTTTTCGGGAAAACGTAAAGCCCTTTCACACTAAAAGCCTCAGACCGAAGGAAAAGTTAATTAACGTCTAACAGTAGAACGCAGAAGAAGAAGAAAGTTCAACGCTCTTCAGCAATAAAAAAAGTATATACACTATATTGCCGAAAGTATTGGCACCCCTTCTAACGAACAGGTTTGACTACTTTAGTAATCTCCATGAGTACAAATCTTAATGTTTAAGCATATAATGATATTCTAGGGAATCTAATTGTATATTAACAGTTTGTACAGACTCTTTTCTATTCTAACATGACAGTGTCTCTGTGTATAAGACAAGAATCAAAGAGAAATGATGATTCAGTCAGTGTGGAAGAACTTGACTGGTCTGCAGAAAGCAGCTGAACACCTCTGGTGTGACTTTAAATGAGCCACAAACTCATCACCAAACACTAATGACTTGTACATATGGGTACAGTCATCTCATACACTTGAAAGAAATGCACTTAGTCACATCTTATGATTTCTCTCAACATGTGGGCGGCAGAGCTTTCGGTTAATAATAACTCCGAAATGTTCTTGTAAATTAAAAAGCAATGCTTTACTAGTTACTTGAAAAAATCTGATTATGTTACTCGTAATGCATTACCCCCCCCCCCCCCCCCCCCCCCCCCCCCCAACACTACATTGATGTTTTGATCATTAGTGTCTATCACCGTTCAGTCGTTTGAGGTCGGTAAGATTAGTCTCTTCTCATCAACGCTGCATTTATTTGATCAAAAATACAGTAAAATTGTGAAATATATTTCCTATCTAAAGCAGCCGTTTCTGTGTGAATCTATATTAAAGTGTGATTCATTGCTGCAGATCTTCAGAAATCCCTCTGATGTGCTGTCCGTGTCTGTAGATCTCGGTGGAGGAGCGGATGGGAAGCGTCAGTGTGAAGATCAGTAAAGAAGCCGTCATGAGCATCAGCAGTCCAGAGCGGCTCTTCAGTCCCGTCAACAACAAACTGAACACCAAAGTTTACATCGCCGGCCTGCCGAATCGCACCGAGAGCCTCGTCAAACCGGTCGGTGCTCCGCAAACTAACCTTTCCTTCCTTAGTGTTTTTCTCTGCTTTTCTAGCATGAATTAGAGGTCTGCACGAAGCCCGAACCCGGCCCGTACCCGAGATCGTCTGACCCGACTTAGAGCCCGAACCCAACCCTTAAGATCTTTAATAAGCATTTATTTGAATGAATGAATAATTTATTTGAATTAGCGAGAGAAAGAGAGAGATAGGGATGAAAGTTACTTTTACAGTAAAAATACTTCACTACTGTCCACCTCTGTTCATATAATATAATAATGCATAAATAATTTCACAATATGTGTCCCTGGAGCACAAAAACAGTCGCTGGAGTATATTTGTCACAATAGCCAACAAGACCAATAATATGGGTCAAAATTATAAATTAGTATTTAATGCCAAAAATCATTAGATATTAAGATCATGTTCCATGAAGATATTTTGTATCGTAAATATATCAACTTAATTATTGATTAGTAATATGCATTGCTAAGAACAACTTTAAAGATGATTTTCTCAATATTCAATTTTTTTTGCATCCTCAGATTCCAGATTTTCCAAACCATCAATATTTATTTATTCAGCTTTATGACGGGTTTTTGTCCAGGGTCACATGTATCATTGATTTGAGGGCGTTTCTGCTCTGAATTGTTTGAGGTTTTCTGCTGAGTGTGACGTGTGTGCGTGTGGTGTGATCTGTGTGTGTGTGTGCGTGCGTGCGTGTGACTTGTGTGTGTGTGCGTGTGACGTGTGTGTCTGTCTGTCTGTGTGTGATGTGACGTGTGCGTGTGATGTGATGTGACGTGTGTGTGTGTGTGCTGTGTGATGTGAGTGCGGTGTGATGTGACGTGTGTGTATGTGTGATGTGATGTGACGTGTTTATGTGTGTGATGTGACGTGTGCATGTGATGTGACGTGCGTGTGATGTTTGTGTGTGTGATGTTTGTGTGTGTGTGTGTGCGTGTGATGTGACGTGTGTGTGTGTGCGCCTGTGATGTGACATGTGTGTGCGGTGTGATGCGTGTGATGTGTGTGTGTGTGCGTGTGATGTGTGTGCGTGTGATGTGTGTGCGTGTGCGTGTGTGTGTGTGCGTGTGATGTGACGTGTGTGTGTGTGTGTGTGATGTGTGTGTGACGCTTGTGTGTGTGTGTGTGTGTGTGTGTGTGTGTGTGCGTGTGTGTGCGTGTGTGTGTGTGTGCGTGTGATGTGTGTGTGTGATGTGTGTGTGCGTGCGTGTGTGACGTGTGTGTGTGTGTGTGATGTGACGTGTGTGTGTGTGTGTGTGATGTGACGTGTGTGCGTGTGTGTGTGTGCGTGTGCGTGCGTGTGTGTGTGTGTGTGTGTGTGCGTGTGATGTGACGTGTGTGTGTGTGTGTGTGTGCGAGTGATGTGATGTGTGTGTGTGTGTGTGTGTGTGCGTGTGTGTGACGTGTGTGTGTGTGTCCGCTGTGGATCAGATCAACCCGAGGCTGGACGGATGCATCCGCGGCTGGAATCTGATGAATCAGGGAGCGTCTGGAGTGAAGGAGGTGATTCAGCAGAAGGAGAGCAAGCACTGTTATGTGTACGTGGAGAAAGGCTCGTTCTTCAGCGGCGGAGGCCTGGCGCGCTTCGACATCGAGTACCGTGAGTTCAGATCGGTCCCGGAACGTCCTCGCAGACATACTATACTGTTATAGAATCTATTAACATTTAGAATCAGCTTTTTATGTTTATATTTATATTATTTTTTTTACATTTTATTAGTCATTTTAATCATTATTATTTAGTTTAGTAATTGTATTATTATTTAGTAATTATTATTATTATAATTATTATAAAAAAATACATTGAATTTTTACTATTCCCTTTAGTGTTTATTAATGTTATGAATATTTGAAATTTGTTTTGTCATTTCTATAAGTTTTTGTTATTTTTACATTTCAATACAGATTTAATTAAATATTTCAAATATAAATATTTACATGTATAGATAGATGGATAGCTTTACAGTAATAAACAGTGTTAATGCTGCAGTTATGCATCAGAAACTTGCACAATTTATGTTAATTATGGAGCATCTTCAGAGGCAGCTCTACAGAAGACTAGTGTGAATGAATAAATGAAGCTGTGTTGAAGATGGGATGTGTGTGTGTGTGTGTGTCTCTGTTTGTGTGTGTGTGTGTGTGTGTGTGTGTGTGTGTGTGTGTGTGTGTGTGTGTGTGTGTGTGTGTGTGTGTGTGTGTCTGTGTGTGTGTGTGTGTGTGTGTGTGTGTGTGTGTGTGTGTGTGTTTCTCAGGCAGGACAGCTCTCTGGACGCTGGATGTTGTGATGAGCATCCGTCCGTCCAGCAGCACCGGTGTGTTGTTTGCTCTGGTCAGCAATGGCTCTGTCCCGCTGTCTGTTGCCGTGGTGACGCGAGGACCGGATGATGCGGTAACTAGGGTTGGGTATCGTTTGAAAAAAATTACAGTCAGATTTAGATATGAAACATTTTTATTCTGTGTACAAAACATTTATTTGCTGCTGAAATGTAGACTTTTTTTTAAACAGAAGTTGTAGTTCTCTCACAATTATGAAGAAAAAATATTCGACAACTAAACAAAATCTGGTGGAATTTCTGAACGGTATTATTCCATTCAGTGAGTCATTGAATCATTCATTCAAGATGTATTTTCTTGAATTTCTGAATGAATCTCTTGAATGAATGATTCAATGACGTTTCACTCAAGACGAATCGACTGTTTTTGAATGAATCGTTTCATTATGATGAATCAGTGTTTTTGAATGAATCTCTTGAATGAATTGACTCGTTTCAATGACGAATCACTCAAGTGTTTTTGATTGACTCTTGTGAATTTCATGACTCCCTCAAGATTGACTGTTTCATTACTGATGAATCAGTGTTTTTGAATGAATCTCTTGAATGATTCAATGACTCACTCAAGATTGACTCGTTTCATTAGATGATGAATCAGTGTTTTTGAATGAATCGTTTCTTGAATGGAATGATTCAATGGACTCACTCATCAGTGTTTTTGATCGACTCTCTTGTTTCAATGAATGATTCTGGATGAATCTCACTCAAGTTTTTTGAATGAATCTCTTGATGAATGATTCAATGACTCACTCAAGATTGATTCGTTTCATTACTGGATGAATCAGTGTTTTGAATGAATCTCTTGAATGAATGATTCAATGACTCACTCAAGATTGACTCGTTTCATTACTGGATGCATCAGTGTTTTTGAATTAATCTCTTGAATGGAATGATTCAATGACTCACTCAAGATTGATTCATCCAGAATGAAACGAGTCAGTGTTTTTGAATTAATCTCTTGAATGTTTTTGTTTTTGAATGATTCAATGACTCACTCAAGTCACTCGTTTCTTACTGGTGAATCAGGTTTTTGAATGAATCTCTTGAATGGAATGATTCAATACTCATAAGATCGACTCGTTATTACGGATATCAGTGTTTTTGAATGAATCTCTTGAATGATTCAATGACTCACTCAAGATTGCTCGTTTCATTACTGGATGAATCAGTGTTTTTGATAATCTCTTGAATGGAATGATTCAATGACTCACTCAAGATCGACTCGTTTCATTACTGGATGAATCAGTGTTTTTGAATGATCTCTTGAATGAATGATTCAATATCACTCAAGATGATTCGTTTCATTACTGGATGAATCAGTGTTTTTGAATGAATCTCTTGAATGAATGATTCAATGACTCACTCAAGATTGACTCGTTTCATTACTGGATGCATCAGTGTTTTTGAATTAATCTCTTGAATGGAATGATTCAATGACTCACTCAAGATTGACTCGTTTCATTACTGGATGAATCAGTGTTTTTGAATTAATCTCTTGATGGAATGATTCAATGATACTCAAGACGACTCTTTCATTACTGATGAATCAGTTTTTTGAATTAATCTCTTGATGGAATATTCAGTGACTCACTAAGATCACTCGTTTCATTACTGGATGAATCGTGTTTTTGAATTAATCTCTTGAATGGAATGATTCAGTGATCACTCAAGTTATCGATTCATTACTGGAGAATCAGTGTTTTTGATGAATCTTTGAATGATTCAATGACTCACTCAAGACGACTCGTTTCATTACTGGATGATCAGTGTTTTTGAATAATCTCTTGAATGGAATGATTCATGACTCACTCAAGATCACTCGTTTCATTACGGATGAATCGTGTTTTTGAACGAATTCTTGAATAATGATTCAATGACTCACTCAAGGTTGACTGTTTCATTACTGGATGAATCAGTGTTTTTGAATTAATCTCTTGAATGGATGATTCAGTGACTCACTCAAGATCGACTCGTTTCATTACTGGATGAATCAATGTTTTTGTTTTTGAATTTAAAGAGATGATATCGTCTGCTGGTGTGGACGCTAATATCTTTATCGTATTGGTGTGAATGGAGCTTACATTGATAGCACACATACATCACAGAGATGTCTATTTGACGTCTGCATTTACATCTGCAAGATGCTCATCTGCAATACGTCTATAGGACGTTTCCTTCAAGATGTCAAATAGACGTCTATTAGATGTCTTTAAGATGTATGTCTTACAGGCGTCTGTCAGATGTTATACACAGCAGATGCTTTCCAGACCAAGTGATCTTTAATAGGCATCTTGCAGACGTTCGTGTTCGTTCGTAATCTCTGGCTGTGTTTCCAGGATCTGCAGGTGTTTGTGGACGGCGTGTGTGTGGCGACGCTGCAGTCTCTGATGCTGTGTTATCCGGAGCGGATGCTGGTGGAGATGAGAGCGTCGGCCGATGGGATCCAGATCTCGGCAAACTCCTCCAGCGTGTCTTACAGCGACTCCGAGACGCTCAGCGCGGCTCTAAGCAGACTCTCCAGCGCCATGCAGGCTCCCAGCATCCACACATACATCGGAGGACTGCCAGGTCTCTCAGCTGCTTCACTTCAGTTTTAGATGCTCACTAATATAGTGATAAATCCATGGGCTTGTTGATGGGTCGGATTCCCAGGGAATGCAAGACCTGATGTATACCTTCAAGAGGTCATCAGATGCCCAAGTTGATATGATTCTTTAGAGTTTTAATGAAAATTCTATAACATACTTTGGTTAAAATTTCTCAATGGTAGTGTAAAACAACACCGTTTTTACCCTGTTTACAGCAAGCTGTTTTGTTGCATGTCCCTTTAAATGCTAATGAGCTCTACTGACTCCGCCCCTCTCTTTCCGAGCTGCTCTCTGAGAGACTGTTAACTTTAGCTGCATTGAACTTGCTAACTAGTATATTATTAGGAAAGGCGATTTGCAAAGATTCATAAAAATAACCTTATACTCCTTCTGTAGGTGAGGCTGGATCACGAATGATTCACCCAAACATAGACATCAGTTCAAACAACACGTAAAAGTGAATTTTCCATCCAATGAGCCCTTCCCGGTGTTATTCTCATTATCTAAAACCATAAAAAACATTTTCGTTAAAATAAAATTTACCTGAAATAAAATGCAAAAATGTATTCCTTCTAGTCAGAATTTAATTTACTTTAACTCGATGTCCTAAAAGAACTAAAAACCATATAGCCAAGTTTAATATGAAAATGACACAAACACAACAAAATTTAAAATAAAAACTGAAACTATAACACTAAAAACTTATTCAATATTAAGTCAAATATTAATGAAAACTATAATAGCATCTCAATAATAAACAAAATAAAATTGTTTGTTTCGGATTAATGCATACATGTAAATGAAAAAACTACAGTATCTCACAGAAGTAAGTACACCCCTTACGTTTTTATAAATATTTTATTATATCTTTTCATGTGACAACACTGAAGAAATGACACTTTGCTACAATGTAAAGTAGTGAGTGTACAGCTTGTATAACACGGAAATTTGCTGTCCCCTCAAAATAACTCAACACACAGACATTAATGTCTAAACCGCTGGGCACAAAAGTAAGTACACCCCATTTTTTGGTGTTGAAAATTAGCTGTCTTTCATGTTATATTTAATCTTCATATTACAACAGTAAAAAAACAAAATATAAAAAGCATCAGCAGAAACAACACAAATATTAGCAAAAAGCAAAATAAATGTAGAATGTCTAATATTTTGAAATGAAGAAAATAAATAAAGGACAAGAGTTATATCAACTTCATTTTAAACTAGTTTTAGTAAGTTTATACGCTGTTTAATAGACCTATAGAGTCAAGAATAATCACCGGATCATGTTAATTCACTGAATAATATTCTCTGGAATATTGGAACAAAACATCATATTTTATTGCATTTCTCAACTGGAATGTTATATCAGAATTACAGAGGTGGAAAGTAACGAATTACATTTACTCGCGTTACTGTAATTGAGTAGCTTTTTTGTGTACTTGTACTTTTTTAAGTTTTTTTTAATCTGTAATTTTACTTTTACTTAAGTATATTTTGTGTGAAGTATTGTACTTCGCTAGTAAAACACATTCGTTTTTTGTAAAAAAAAATCGCTCCGTGGAAACAACTGCAGCAAATAATGGGCAGAAGAAGAAACTGGCGCTAAAATCACAAGAAAGATGCAAACGAACAAGACAGGCGTTTGGTGCAGACCCAGCTGAAAACCAGACCCCGTCGTATTCTAAGTTTTTTTAACTCAAAGGAAATGAAGTGAACTGGCCATATTCATGCTCTATTATGCAGTGTAAGCTGTGTTTGCCTCGGGAGACCGAACTAGCAGCTTATAAATATATCGACATCACCCTTCGCAAGCATTAGATTAAATACTTGCATCGTTGCATTGGTGGTTAAAATGTATTTACAAATGAGCCAAAAAGACAGTCGCTAGGGTGTGCATATCATCTGAGATTTATAATTGTTGTTTTAACGATGTGCGATTTGGCATTATCAGTATTTTGCCAAAAAACTAATAAATCACTCTAAACAGTTGCCGTGAAATGAACGTAAAAAAAAATAATCCGCGTGCATCTGGAGTGCTTTCTTTCAGCAAATAATCTGTTAAAATGCAGAATAATCACTAAATTGAAGAAACTGGCAGAAAATGTATATATTTATATAATTTAATATAGTAAGTCAACATCACATGAAGAATGCCGTTTTTCTCAAAAAATCACCAAGAAAGACATGGCCTGTAGTTTAGCTTTTTACACAGGTTGTGTTGTTTAACAAAAAACAATAAGTTAATTAAGAGACGTTTTAGACACCATATTGCCTGTTTTTGCTCTATTTCGACAACAAAAATAATTCCATACATTTATGTAAAGCAGTTTTGCGTCTCTGACTCTGATTAATGGCAATGACGGTGTTAAATAAAGTTTACGTTCCTTGAATTAACCGTTTAAATGATTCTGTTCAATCGCAATGACTCTCTTATCAGTGACTTACTGACCCAGCTGGTGGTTCTAAACATTTAAAGTATCTTTTTATTTTTGTAACTATTTAACCCGTCGTATGGAGCACAAAACCAGTGCTGGAGTAAGTATTTTGAACTCAAAATACATTGTATGGGTCAAAATTAAATTTTTCTTTTATGCCAAAAATCATTAGCATATTAAGTAAAGATCATGTTCCATTAATATATTTAGGCCATATATATATCAAAACTAAGAGCTTAATTTGAACAACTTTAAAGGATTTTCTCTATTTGGATTTTTTGCACCCTCAGATTCCATGTTCAAATATTGTCCGATCATAACAAACATACATAAGCTGTTTATTCAGTTTCAGATGATGTATAAATCGCAATTTAGGAAAATGGACCCTTATGGTTTTGTGGTTCAGACCGAACTATTTATCAAAA
Organism: Schizopygopsis malacanthus; assembly: GCA_027474115.1. Lineage (NCBI taxonomy): Eukaryota > Metazoa > Chordata > Actinopteri > Cypriniformes > Cyprinidae > Schizopygopsis > Schizopygopsis malacanthus. The sequence continues at coordinate 204,644 of JAPDDM010000153.1, forward strand.
CATTATTTCTGCAGTTAACTGCAGGCTCAATTCATGTCAGTGTGTAATACTATATGACATCGCCCTCAAGCATGAAGCTTCTGCGTTTCCTCTGCAGAAGATACATTTTGTAAGGTTTAATTTGCCTGGTAATACTTACATTATTATTCTAAATAACTGATTCCTTTAATTAAAAACACCTAGTTTGAGATTTATAGGCCTATCCCAGGTGTGTCAAATCTGGATTTCCTGGAGGGCCACAGCCCTAAAGAGTTTAGTTCTTCCAACACACACCATGTAGTTTTCAAATAAGCTTGAGGTTTTGCACAAATGAGTGTTTAAAAGACATGGTGCAGGGTGTGGCCCTCCAATATCATCTGAGTTTGAATTTAATTGTTGTTTTAACGATCCCATTTTTTCCTCCCTCCCATTGTGCGATTTGGCATTATCTATTTTGCCAAAAAACTAATAAATCCTTTAAACTACTTTTTACTTTTACTTGTATATTTTTAGACTGGTACTTTTACTTGTACTTAAGCGTGAATGGTACTTTTACTTGGAGATCTAGTTACTCTTTCCACCTCTGTTAGATTATGTTTTTGGTCTAATTTATGAATTGCTCTGATAGTGTGGTTTATCTATGCATTTACACAGTATACTCAAACTGCAGATCTAATTAATTTCCTCATTGATGTATTTATTTAGATGTTTATTAGCGAAATAATGGTTATATAGTAAATGTTACTATAATTTAGCTGTCCGAGACTAATGATGAGCAAATATACAACAGAGAAATAATTAAATTCCGATTTTATTTATATTTTTGTCTCATTCATGGTTGTGTTGTTTAACCTTCTACGGGAAAGGACTCCGTGAGTTGCTCTATATTTCTTAGGCCAAGCTGTCTACAAATCAGGATTTATGAAAGCATCAGTGTTAATGGCTGTTAAAATAAAGTTTACGCAAATCAAGACGGCCGTTGTTGTTGTCTCGTCTCCCCTCAGCAGAAAATGTATATATTTATAATTTAATATAGAAGTCAACATCGGTGGACATGATATTACAAAACCGAATGCAAATGCTTAAATATCAGTCAGTTTTTCTCAAATTATTATATGCTTACAAAGATTTGTACAGGAGATTACATGATTACACAGGAAGGGGTCTCTTTTGGCGAAATATTGCTCCTGTAGTTTTTATTTTTAATGAAATTTGTGATGAACAACCCTTTAAACGTCTCAAATAACAATAAGTTAATTAAGAGACGGAGATGATGTTTTATGTCCGTTTTAGACCCGCTGTCCGTCATATTGCCGTTTTTGCTCTATTTCGACAGGAAGGACGGCAGCTGACAAAAATAATTCCCGCCCCTCCCGTCTCCCTCCCGGACCCAGTTTTGCGTCTCTGACTCTGACACCGCCCGGTGACGGGTTCTTTGTGTTTTTAATTGATCCGCTCATTAGTCGATTGATGACTAACCTGTGGTTCTAATTTAACATTTAAAGGAGCTCTTTTTATTTTTGTATTTCAAATGAGCCTCTATTTAAATTTGACGCCTGGAGCACAAAAGCAGTATATAACACTGGGGTAATTTGAGCAATTCCAACAATACATTGCGATGTCAAAATTATAATTTTTCTTTAGTCAAAAATCATTAGGATATTAAACACTAGTGATGCATTAATTATTTTGTTTTCCTACTGTAATAAAAAACAAGAGCTTAATTTGAAAATTTAAAGCAGATTTTCTCAATATTTGTTGTTGTTGTTGTTTTATGGAAAACACAAAAATGGAAATATAATTTATTCCCATGATGTATAAATCGCAATTAGAAAATGGACACTAATGAGTGTTTAACGGTCACATATGTCTTATTTATCAAAACGCTTACCTTTGACTTCATATTGTAACTGCAGGCTCAAATGCATTCATGTCAGTGTGTAATACATCTATGCCACTTCAGATGAAGCTTCTGCGTTTCCTCTGCATTGCAAAGATACATTTTCTTGATACTGATTTAATTTGCCTGGTAATAGCCCAAATGTAGTTATTATGCATAATTAACCGATTCCTTTAATGAGCAATAACACCTAGTTTGACAGTATTTATAGGCCCATATCCCAGGTGTGTCAAACTCTGGAGGGTGTTCCTGGAGGGCCACAGCCCTAAAGAGTTTAGTTCCAACCCTGCTCCAACACACACACCATGTAGTTTTCAAATAAGCTCTAAATTATTAGTTTAGCTGGATCAGATGTCAGCTCAGGTTAAATATTAGGGTAATATCTACAATGTGTAGGGCTGTGGCCCTCCAGGTACTGAGTTTGACATCTTTGGTCTATCCCATTTTTTCCTCCCTCTCATTGTTAAAATGTAACTAAGTACTTTTTACTCAGAGTAATTTTAAATAGGAGCTACTTTTTACTTTTACTTGAGTATATTTTTAGACTGGTACTTTTACTTGTACTTAAGTAAAATTTCAGTAATGTAATGGTACTTTTACTTGAATATATTTTTAGACTGGTACTTTTACTTGTACTTAAGTAAAATTTCAGTAATGTAATGGTACTTTTACTTGAGTAGAATATTTTTGTACTCTTTCCACCTCTGCAGAATTATTAGTAATGTTTTTGGTCACTCTAGATTATGAATTGCCTGCTGATAGTGTGGTTTATCTATGCATTTACACAGAACTATACTCAAACTGAGATCGCTCGTGGAGATAACAAATAATTAATTTCCTCATTGATGTATTTATTTAGATGTTTATTAGCGAAATAATGGTTATATAGTAAATGTTACTATAATTTAGCAATATGAAGTGGCTCCACGAGACTAATGATGAGCAAATATACAACAGAGAAATAATTAAATTCAGCGCTTTTATTTATATTTTTGTGCTCATTCATGGTTGTGTTGTTTAACTCATGCGTCTTTATCGGGACAGGACTCCGTGAGTTGCTCTATATTTCTTAGAGCCAAGCTGCATAAACTACAAATCAGGCATTTATGTAAAGCATCTAATTTGTGCATTAATGGCTGTTATGTTAAATAAAGTTTACTATCTACAGTAAATCAAGTACATGCACGCCGTTGTTGTTGTCTCGTCTCCCCTCAGACGTGCTGCAATGGTGCATTTATCGGTGAATCCGATATTACAAAACCGATATCCGATTATGATCAAATGCTTAAATATCGGTACATCGATATATCGGTCATTATTATATGCTTAAACATTAAGATTTGTACTCATGGAGATTACTAGAGTAGTCAAACCTGTTCATTAGAAGGGGTGCCAATACTTTTGGCGAAATATTGTAGCTTGCCTTGAGGGTGAGTAAAACATGGGCTAATGAAATTTTTGATGAACTAACCCTTTAAACGTCTCGTAGCGTGAAGGAGATGATGTTTTATGTCTTTCTCCGTGTGCAGATCTGCCGCTGTCCGTCACTCCGGTCTCGGCCTTCTACCACGGCTGTCTGGAGATCAGTGTGAACGGACGGCAGCTGGACTTCGACGAGGCGGTCTTCAGTCTATCCTTTTCTAAGCCGCTCTAGACAGGAAGTAGCGCCAGAGCCGCTCTACTTGTTACTTTGTGTTTTTATTTTAACCTATATTCGTGAGCCTCTATTTAAAGACGCCTTGTATATAACTTTGATAATGTTTAGTTTGATAGAAGCATATTAAATAGTATAATAAAGCATGAAAATGCAGCTTGTTGTTGTTGTTGTCGTGGAAACTCAAAAATCTCACCTTTCTTAAGAAGCAAAATCTCATCTTAATGAGTGTTTAACGGTTAATTAACGCTTACCTTTGACTTATATGTGGTCAAAAAAACAGGAATTATGAAATGAGTTTTACTACTATAAGATCCCATTAGTTAATGCATAACGAGCAATGAGCAATACACCCGTGACAGTATTTATTAATCTTTGTTAAAGTTAGTTAATAAAAATACAGCTCTTTATTGTTAGTTCATGTCCATTAAATATTAAAATTCAAATGTGTATCTGTTAATATGAATGTATTGGTAGTATAAATGAAAAATAAATAGGATTAATAATTTAGAATAGAATAATAGTTATTTTAGAATAATTTAGAATAATTTTCCATAGAAGAATAATAATAATTTTCCATAGAATAATAATTTTCCTTTAGAATAATTTTCCATAAATAAATGCATCATTCATTCAAGTGTTTCTTAATTGTGAATATATCAGCTCTATAAAATAATTTCAATAGTCTATATTTTGTTTTATATATATATACTAGTTATTTTTTATCTAGTTCTATATTTCCTCTGCTGGAACATTTTGCTTTATTTCTGTAATTTTTCTGTACTTCCATATCTATTTATATTTGTCTTTACTTTAAATCTAGTTATAATTATGTATTTTTCTATATTTTTCTAATTTAGCTCTACTTGTGTAATTTTCTATATTTAGAACTATATATAGAAGCATAGAAAAATACATAGAACTATTTCTATAGTTTTGTATACTTCTACAGTATTATCTATACTGACCAAAATTATAAACGCAACACTTTTGTTTTTGCCCCATTTTTCATGAGCTGAACTCAAAGATCTCATCTTTTTCTATGAACACAAAAGGCCTATTTCTCTGAAATATTGTTCACAAATCTGTGTAAATGTGTGTTAGTGAACGAGATAATCCATCCACCTCACAGGTGTGGCATATCAAGATGCTGATTAGACAGCATGATTATTACACAGGTGTGCCTTAGGCTGGCCACAATAAAAGACCACTCTATAATGTGTAGTTTTACTGTATTGGGGGGGTAGGTAAACCAGTCAGTGTCTGGTTTGACCACCATTTGTCTCACGCAGTGCAACACATCTCCTTCACATAGAGTTGATCAGGTTGTTGATTGTGGCCTGTGTAATGTTGGTCCACTCCTCTTCAATGGCTGTGTGAAGTTGCTGGATATTGGCAGGAACTGGAACACGCTGTCGTATACGCCGATCCAGAGCATCCCAAACATGCTCAATGGGTGACGTGTCCGGTGAGTATGCTGGCCGTGCAAGAACTGGGATGTGTTCAGCTTCCAGGAATTGTGTACAGATCCTTGCAACATGGGGCCGTGCATTATCATGCTGCAACATGAGGTGATGGTCGTGGATGAATTAGGTTCTCAGGATCTCATCACGGTATCTCTGTGTATTCAAAATGCCATCAATGTCCATAACATACGCCTGCCCATACCATAACCCCACCGCCACCATGAGCCACTCGATCCACAACGTTGACATCAGCAAACCGCTCACCCACACGACGCCATACACGCTGTCTGCCATCTGCCCTGTACAGTGAAAACCAGGATTCATCCATGAAGAGAACACCTCTCCAAAGTGCCAGACGCCATCGAATGTGAGCATTTGTCCACTCAAGACGGTTACGACGACGAACTGCAGTCAGGTCGAGACCCCGATGAGGACGACGAGCATGCAGATGAGCTTCTCTGAGACGGTTTCTGAGTTTGTGCAGAAGTTCTTTGGTTATGCAAACCGATTGTTGCAGCAGCTGTCCGGGTGGCTGGTCTCAGACGATCTTGGAGGTGAAGATGCTGGATGTGGAGGTCCTGGGCTGGTGTGGTTACACGTGGTCTGCGGTTGTGAGGCCGGTTGGACGCCTTTGGAGACGGCTTATGGTAGAGAAATGAACATTCATTACACGGACAACAGCTCTGGTGGACATTCCTGCAGTCAGCATGACAATTACACGCTCCCTCAAAACTTGAGACATCTGTGGCATTGTGCTGAGTGACCGGTGTATATACATATATAGTGCAAAATAGATTTTCTTCCTTATTATTTATGTCTTGTTTTCTAGCATAAATATTAAAAAAAATCTTGCATCAGGATGCATTTACTTGACAAGTAAGACTTAAATATGTATTGTTTTATGAAAATATTATGCACATTTTGTTAGTTTTTGCTTTAAAAAGAGACAAAATGGGGTAAGAAAAATAATATTGTTTAGCCTTTGAATTAAGATGATTTTTTTTCCCCACTGGCAGATATTTGTACTTGTTTGAAGCAAAAACTAACCAAATTTGGATAATATTTTCAGAAAACAAAGTCGTTTTACTTGTCAAGTAAATGCACCTTAATTCTAGAATTTGTAAATATTTATACAAGACATAAATACTAAGAAAGAAAATCATTTTTTGCAATATATAGCATTCTTTAAAGTATAAAGTAAATACAAAACATAGATAGAAATATATAGGCCTATATATTTCTATCTATATTTTATACATATATAGGCCTATATGTTTCTATTATTTTGTATTTAGTATTGTATCCAGGTCTTTGGGATATATTTCTATCTATATTTTATACATATATAGTAATCTTTTCATACATTAAAGAATGCTTTCTATTATTTTGTATTTAGTATTGTATCTGGTCTTTGTGAAAATACTGTAAACTTATTTCCTGGAAGTTTTGGAAGCTACTGTTATTATTATAAAATGCTGAAATAACTGATAACTCATTTCCCGATTTTTGTTCACTAGTTATTATAAAACTGCGTTTCTGATGCTCTACTTTTGATTCTGACGATGATGTTTGTGATGAGAGATATATACAGTGTGTTTTACAGATGGACACGAGTTGACCTGACCTCGATGTTGCATAAAGAAACACGGGAAACAGGAAGAGAGTGAAAAACAAGAGAGCGAGCGAGGTAAACACTGAGAAAACAGCTGCAGGAGAAGAATGTAACCTCACATCCGTAAGAACACAGACTGTCAAATCAACAAACACCCTGATTAGAAACTAGATCTGTTCCTCTGAAACACACTCTCACTGCCTGACCAACAGAGACTTCACAAATCAACATTCGGGACACATATTCGGATGTTTTTAAATGCTTATATCGATGAAGACCTCATGAGACAGACATTAACCCTGTGTATGCGAAAGTTTGTGAACCCCTTGTAGAATCTGTGAATAAGTTATTTATTTATTTAGTACTGTCCTGAGTAAAATATTTTACCTTAAAGATGTATATAGTCCACAAGAAAAGATAAAAACTACAGTTGAAATTATTAAATAACCCCGTTCAAAAGTTTGTGAACCCCTCGAAGAATCTGTGAATAATTGTAACAAAATTAGCGAGATCATACGTTATTTATTCATTTAGTACTGTCCTGAGAAAGATATCTTACATAAAAGATGTATATAGTCCACAAGAAAATAAAAAACAAAAGCTGAAATTATTACATAAACCCGGATCAAAAGTTTGTGAACCCTGGTAGAATCTGTGAATAATTTTAACAAAATTAACGAGATCATACGTTATTTATTTAATTAGTACTGTCCTGAGAAAGATATCTTACATAAAAGATGTATATAGTCCACAAGAAAATAAAAAACAATAGCTGAAATTATTAAACAAACCCGGATCAAAAGTTTGTGAACCCTTGTAGTATCTGTGAATAATTGTAACAAAATTTGCGAGGTCATACGTTATTTATTTATTTTGTACTGTCCTGAGTAAAATATTTTACCTTAAAGAATGTATATAGTCCACAAGAAAAGATAAAAACAATAGTTGAAATTATTAAAATAACCTCGTTCAAAAGTTTGTGAACCCTTGGTTCTTAATACTGTGTTGTGATGGTTGTTCATGAGTCCCTTGTTTGTTCTGAACAGTTAAACTGAGCTCTTATCTTCAGAAAAATCCTCCATGTCCTGCTGATTCTTTAGTTTTCCAGCATCCTTTCCATATTTGAACCCTTTCCAGCAGTGACTGTATGATTTTGAGATCATCTTTTCATGCTGAGGACAACTGAGGGACTCAAACACAACTATTAAAAAAGGTTCAAACATTCACCGATGCTCCAGAACGAAACACGATGCATTAAGAGGGTAAATTGTTCTTAATTTGTCTTCCGGGAAACATGCAAGTGTGTTCTGTTGCTTCTGAAGGGCAATAATAAATGGAAAAACAAATAAATATTTCAACAAAATAAGAAATATTTGGATATCTTCATCCTATTTAAAAGTTTTCACCCCCCTTTTATGGCTCATACAGTGAGAATAAGGAGGAAAAACAGCTCAATGTTATTCAGTGACTCAAACTGAGATCTTTATAACAGTACAGCAGAGACTGCCATAAAGTGATCTAAATATCAATCATCATCTCTAATAATATGAATGAGATTGAAATGATCCAAACATATAATGCAATGCTGATTGAGAGATGAATAAATAGACGCTCCACAAAAAGCTCTTGCGTTTGAACATGATTTTTCCACAGAATTATGTTGAAATCCATGATGTCACTTAAAGGAACAGCGCACCTGAAATGGAAAGTTCTGCCATCATTCCCTCACGTGACTTTCTGTCTTCTGTGGAGGTTTCACTGGAAATGTTTTGCTCTCAAATCTCTCTCTCTCTCTCTCTCTCTCTCTCTCTCTCTCTCTCTCTCTCTCTCTCTCTCGCTCTCTCTCCTCTCTCTCTCTCTCTCTCTCTCTCTCTCTCTCTCTCACTCTCTCTCTCTCTCTCTCTCTGTCTCTACGCAGGTAGAAATATCTCCTAAGTGCATAAAAACAAAAAGCATGATGGGAAACCACTTGATTGGGACACAGTTTAGCGCTCGATGGCTTCGAAGCGGATTGTGATTCACTTTATTAATTCTCCATCTAATTATTGCCTGTCTCACATATGCATATTTTTTATACAGCTGTAGAGTAAATAATGCACAAATCCGTACATACATCTTCTGTTCCAGATTCATACACATTAGTCTAATTTAAATGTTTTTGTTCTCATGTCAGATATGCATGTATACGTGCACCAAGAGCTTCTTAAAAACCACAACAATTTCCTCGTGTGTTTACGCACACTTGAATAAAACTGATTCCGTGTGTACACAAATACTGTGCACTTTTTAATTTACCCTGGTAACTAATTAAAGTTATGAAAACGTGGTTTTGAAATGTTTCTAAAACGTTGACGCAAACGTTAAAACGTTGACCCTAGTTTCCATGCCATGATTATAAAATAACATAAAAACGTTTTTACAATGTAACTTTTTCACCCAAAATATGTTTATTTTTAACATTCTAAGAACGTTTTCTTTTAAACTTATGAAAATTTATATCAGATATTAATAAATGCATAAGAGGTTTTGTCCCCATATTATATAACATAAAATATTGAATGTTTAAAAAAAGTTTTTTTAGATAAGTTGACTTAACTTAAAAAAAAATTAGGAAACCCATTGACTTAAAATTATAAATTTTGTGTTTTTTTAAGTTAAGTGAACTTGACAATTCATTTAACTTTTTATTTTGTATTATTATTTACTTAATAATTTTAAGGCAATGGGTTTTTCAATTTATTTTTAATTTAAGTGAACTTGACAATTTCCTTAACTTATTATATTGTATTATTATTTACTTAATCATTTTAAGGCAATGGGTTTCCAATTTTTTTAATTTTAATTAACTTGACAATTCACTTAACTTATTATTTTGTGTTTTTATTTACTTAATAATTTTAAGGCAATAGGTTTCCAATTTTTTTTTTATTGAAGTGAACTTGACAATTCACTTAACTTATTATTTTGTATTATTATTTATTTAATCATTTTAAGGCAATGGCTTTCCAATTTTTTTTAAGTTAAGTGAACTTGACAATTCACTTAACTTATTATTTTGTATTATTATTTACTTAATCATTTTAAGGCAATGGCTTTCCATTTTTATTAAGATAAGTGAACTTGACAATTCACTTAACTTATTATTTTGTATTATTATTTACTTAATAATTTTAAGGCAATGGGTTTCCAATTTTTTTTAATTGAAGTGAACTTGACAATTCACTTAACTTATATTTTGTATTATTATTTACTTAATCATTTTAAGGCAATGGATTTCCAATTTCTTTAATTTAAGTGAACTTGACAATTCACTTAACTTATTATTATGTACTTAATAATTTTAAGTATATTTAACATTTTCAATTTAAGTCAACTTATCACTTTTTACAGTGTGGGTCAAAAATGTTTCAGAAAACATTCCAGGAATGTATTTATGCTGTTTTGAGAACATTATGAAAGACCAGATAACGTTCCGTTACTGGAAGAATATTACGCCAAAGTTCCGAGGACATTCCCTGATATCTAGAATATACATTTTTGGTTACTTTGTCATGCAACTGTTTTTTTAGTGAAATAAGTGCATAATATGTCTATTTAAAGTGCAGTTAATGTTGTAAATATGTAAAGTAGCACACACATATAGTGTTACGGCTAGGGCTAATCTGTAAGATTTAATGAGTAATAATTTAATTTCATGCGTAAATGAGATTTCAGTCTGTGTATTACTGTAGAAGCCTTTTATGAAATGCATTTGTCCTTGTTTAACGGCTCTAGCCTAGTAAAAAACAATATATTTAAAATACCTTTATTTCATACGAAGTATGGTTAAAATCTATTATAATATTTACTGATAGAAAACAATGCACTTTTCTTAATATTAAGTCTAAAATGTGTTTTAATGTTGTATTTATGAGGATTGTATTTAAATGCAAAATATTTGAAGTACAGCCTAGTTAAACTTTAGCAATCAAGTACACTAAGCAGACTACTTCCGCACAATTAAAAGTGCTTTAATTAGTCGTTCCAATTTAGCAGACTTAAGTAAATACCAGATTAGCGTAGCCTACCAAAAGTACAATTGCAGGGCGTTTTATTAAGTGCATAAATATGAAAATGTATTTGTAGTATGCTTGGCATGTATTTCAAACACATTTCAGTATATTTAGGGTTCAGCCTGAACATTCTGCTGAGCTTCTCTTTTTGTGTTGCACTGACACAAAGTCACACAGGCTCTGAAGGACACGAGGAGGGCAAGTAAATGATAGCAGTGTTCATTTTTTGGGTGATCTATGGCTTTAAATGGATCTTTTCCCAGAATGTACTGCAGTGATCTGCTATTGCAGAGGAAGATTATGCATACTGCATAGGGAACTCCCTACGCACCGCGACTTTCACCAATAAACCGACGAATCTGCTGCTCACGATTAGAGAGAGAGAGAGAGAGAGAGAGAGAGAGAGTTGAATGTGCTGCAGACACGCTCGTGCTCGGCTTTGAATGTCACGGATCAGTGCGGGATTCTGATCCAGAACCAGCGAAAGTTTGACGCAGAACCAACATGAGAGAGTCCGTGTGGATCTGCTGCTTCGTCCTGCTGTGGACCGGCTGCTCCTCGCAGCGTAAGTACGCCGAACGAGCCCTTATTCCCGTGCAGTGTCCACTAACTAGTAGAAGTTGAGAGTTTCTGCTGTTTCCAGTGTCCGTGTCCCCGAAGGAGGCGAGCGAGTTCCTCCGCAGACACCGGAGAGCGAACCAGGTGTTCGAGGAGACCAAGCAGGGTCACCTGGAGAGGGAGTGTGTGGAGGAGAAGTGCACTAAAGAGGAGGCGAGAGAAGTGTTTGAGAATGACCCTGAGACGGTAAGAGGAATACTAACTAACTAGTGTGCGCTACTGTCCTGGGTGCTCTGGATTCCTGCTAATGTTTGATGCGCAATTAATCGGTCCACTTCTGTAATCATTGTGTCAATCCCTAGTTAGTGTGCCCTTAATTATGCTCACTAACTAGTGCAACCGCGATTAATTGGTTTAGTTAATGCATTCGACTCCAACTTATTTTTCATCCTCATCGTCCTCTTCTGTAATAATAGTGTCGACCCCTAGTTAGTGTGCACTCGATGATGCTCCCTAACTAACTAGCGATGCCACGATTAATCTGTTCAGTCAATGCATTCGACTCCAGTATATTTTTGATGTGATCTTTCATCCTCATCGTCCTCTTCTGTAATAATAGTGTCGACCCCTAGTTAGTGTGCACTCGATGATGCTCACTAACTAGTGCTGCCGATATTAATTGGTTTAGTCGATGCATTCGACTCCAACTTATTTTTGATGTGATCTTTTATCCTCATCGTCCTCTACTGTAATAATAGTGTCGACCCCTAGTTAGTGTGCACTCAATGATGCTCACTAACTTGCGCTGCCGAGATTAATCGGTTTAGTCGATGCATTCGACTCCAGCTTATTTCTCATGTGATCTTTCATCCTCATCGTCCTCTTCTGTAATGATAATGTCGACCCCTAGCTAGTGTACACTCGATGATTATCCCTAACTAAACTAATGACTAATTAACTAGCATGCGCTGCTGCCACGATTAATCGGTTTAGTCAACATGCTGAATTCCAATTGATGTTTGATGCGATCTAAGCATTGACCTCTTTAGTAATGATTGTGCCACTCCCTAGGTAGTGTGCATTCGGTGACGCTCACTAACTATCAAGCATGCTTCTGCAACGATAGACCATTTTAGTCAATGCACTGGATTCCAGCTATTGTTTGATGTACTCTTTCATCCTCATTGACTCCTGTGCTGCTCCTTAGTGTGCACTACATAGTCTCTAGTAGGGCTGCAGTGGTCCATTTGACAGGGAGCGTGTCCTATTTATAGAGCTTGTATTATCAGTGAAATAAAGTGTTTGTAAACTCAATAGAACTCATGCATAATCATAAAGTCCCTGCACCAAACTAAGTTTAACGTACTATGGATGTAACAAAAACACATTAGTTCTTTCCATCAGAGTATCCTGCATTGATGCTATTAATACTGTCACATATTCCTGAGTCAGGTCAATAACACTGCAGGAATATGATTCCTCAAACACAGACTGTTCTCCTCTGGGAGCTCATATGCAAATGAGCCGCTCTGTGTGCCTTCTGATTGGTCCCTGAGGGGCGTGTCCCCGCTGTGATTGACAGCTGAGCCTGGAATGTGTTTTTGATACAGAATGAATTCCAGCGTGGCTGCGCATG
>JAPDDM010000153.1:225000-230000 GCA_027474115.1 Schizopygopsis malacanthus
AGTAGTGATTCATTTGGAGGCTGAGTCTGTGCAGTAGTGATTTATTTGGAGGCTAAGTCTGCGCAGTAGTGATTCATTTGGAGGCAGAGTCTGCGCAGTAGTGATTCATTTGGAGGCTGAATCTGCGCAGTAGTGATTCATTTGGAGCCTGAGTCTGCGCAGTAGTGATTCATTTGGAGCCAGAGTCTGCGCAGTAGTGATTCATTTGGAGGCTGAGTCTGTGCAGTAGTGATTTATTTGGAGCCAGAGTCTGCGCAGTAGTGATTCATTTGGAGGCTGAGTCTGTGCAGTAGTGATTTATTTGGAGGCTAAGTCTGCGCAGTAGTGATTCATTTGGAGGCAGAGTCTGCGCAGTAGTGATTCATTTGGAGGCTGAATCTGCGCAGTAGTGATTCATTTGGAGGCAGAGTCTGCGCAGTAGTGATTCATTTGGAGGCTGAATCTGCGCAGTAGTGATTCATTTGGAGCCTGAGTCTGCGCAGTAGTGATTCATTTGGAGGCTGAGTCTGCGCAGTAGTGATTCATTTGGAGGCTGAGTCTGTGCAGTAGTGATTTATTGGTATTAATGATAAGAACTACTCAAAATGATAGAAACCATATTTGGGGGAAATGTATTTGAAGTGTAATATTATATTTTAGTCTGACTTCATTTACATGGAGAGGGCAGGGTTTATGAGCTATACTGCAGCCAGCCACCAGATGGCGATTTAAATATTTAGCCTTCACTTTTCAGGATGTGTATGGCACACATCCATTATGGATCTATATTTCATATTCTCAAAGACTGCATTTCTGAGAGCCTTCCACATGCATCTAGATTTGTAAAGATGTCTGGTTTCATCATCGGGAACATCTCGATCTGTTGCTGTGATAATATATTGATGGTGATGTTTATCTCTGAATGTCATTGAGGATGTGAATGATGCAGCACTTCCTGTGCTCTTCTTCTGCTGACTTGTGCTCATATCAGATGATGCTCAATGCTCTTATAATAGCACAGGTTGTGCTAGATCTCGAACCCTGCAGGATCATCCATCACGTTCTCTGAGTCAGCCGGAGCTGAGCAGTTTCTTGTAGACTGAAACACTCAGTATTGTTTTCCAAGTTAAGATTCATTAGAACACCTTAGCAACCATCTAGCAATGCCATAGCAATTGCAAACATCTACTCAGAACATCTTAGTACCACACCCTAGCAACTGCACCACACCCTAGCAACTGCTTAGCAACCAGTTAGAACACTTTAACAACCACTTAGCAACACCCTGGCAACACCCAAGAACACCCTATCAACTGCTTAAACAACCATTCATAACACGACAATATCCATTGTTTGTATAATCACCCAGAGAACACCTTAGCAACTACATAGCAGCAAATTTGGCAATCATTGCCATGGCAATCAGTTGGAACACCCTAGCAACTGCTTAGCAACAGGCTAGAACACCCTAGCAACCAGAGCCAATCCTCCCTATACGCCCCCTTGCTCCCAAAGATGTTTTAGTTTCGTTTTGGAGTTTGGCCAGAGTTTATGAAAACATGAATTATAATTTATTTAAATGCGGTGCGCTGTCACCCTCTCTACGTAAAAATCGGTCAAATAATGTAACGTGAGTATCATACAGGCTCTTGTTCGAAAAACCTGCTTTGCATCCACCATCCACCCACACCCCCCCCCATTCGGCGTAGGGCCCCCAGGAGTCTAGAATCGGCACTGCTAGCAACATATTAACAACCATTCAGAACACCTTAGCAACTGTGTAGCAAGTGTATGTGTGAGTCCTGACTCATCAAACCCAGCACAGAGCCACATTCACGTCTCTCAGAGGAAAATGTGAGGGACTTTCTGCCCGCCGTCCAACACCGACTCCGCCCACCATGCCCGAGTCCTGAGCTGCTCCTGACTGGCTAACGGCGCACGTGTGTGTGTGTGTGTGTGTGTGTGTCTCTCTGTGTGTGTGTGTGTGTCTGTCTGTGTGTGTCTGTCTGTGTCTGTGTGTGTGTCTGTGTGCGTGCGTGTCTGTTTGTGTGTTTGTCTGTCTGTCTGTCTGTCTGTCTGTCTGTGTGTGTGTGTGTGTGTGTGTGTGTGTGTGTGTGTGTGTGTGTGTGTGTCTGTGTGTCTGTCTGTGTGTTTGTCTGTCTGTCTGTCTGTGTGTGTGTGTCTGTGTGCGTGCGTGTCTGTTTGTGTGTTTGTGTGTGTGCGTGTCTGTGTGTGTCTGTGTCTGTGTCGGTGTCTCTGTGTCTGTGTGTGTGTCTCTGTGTGTGTGTCTGTGTCTCTGTCTCTGTGTCTGTGTGTGTGTCTCTGTGTGTGTGTGTGTGTCTGTGTCTCTGTGTCTGTGTCTCTGTGTCTGTGTCTCTCTGTGTGTGTCTCTCTGTCTGTGTGTGTCTGTGTGTGTGTCTGTGTGTGTGTCTCTGTGTGTGTCTGTGTGTTTGTGTCTGTGTGTGTGTGTGTGTGTGTGTGTGTGTGTGTGTGTGTGTGTGTGTGTGTGTGTGTGTGTGTGTGTGTGATTTGCAGATGTGGATGAGTGCAGCAGAGGGAACGGCGGATGTGAGCACCACTGTAACAACACCATGGGCAGTTACCGCTGCTCCTGTCATCATGGATACACGCTCTCGGGTCACCACATGTGTCTGGGTCAGTATGAGCTGGAAAATCTGACACTAAACCAAACAGTACTGCTGTACACACTCCTGACATATGCATCTCAGCTCTCATTTAGAGTCTTAAAGAAGTGTATATTTTGGATTTAGCATCAAATTTAGCATCAAATATGATCATTCTAAAATGTAAAAATATATATTTTCGTGTACGAAATTAATTTATATGGTATCTCTTACATTACAATATTACATTTTTCACTAGTCAAGTCAAGTCAAGTCACCTTTATTTATATAGCGCTTTTAAGAATACAAATTGTAACAAAGCACTACTCACTATAGTGTACTGTTCTATATTTACATATTTTAATATGTATTATATTATACACATTTTTAATATTTAATAAAACAATTTTAGTACAGGCGATACTGTGTATTTTGAATGCAGCGTATACAAATATCTGTTGTCTCTTCTGAGGCTGGCACACTAGATAGTGTTCATCTGTGCACACAAACACAGAAATCTAAATGATGGTGCCGTGGGGGGGTGGGGGGGGCTTACAAGATTAAGGGGCGGTAATATTATAATGAGATGCCTTTGGGAGCGAAATCAGACGCTTGCAGAAAAAGGCTCACCAAAATAAAGTGACTTGGTTCATCTTCTTCACGTTTCCTTGCACCTGATTATAGCACTTAAAATGTCGCCTTTAAAACATCTTACTCAGCAGTGAGATCCAGCCTGTGCTTCATCAGGCAGATGTTTCTCCACAGATGTGAACGAGTGTGTGGAGACTCCAGATGTGTGCGGATCCGCGCGCTGCTCAAACCTCGACGGGAGCTACGACTGCTTGTGTGAGGATGGGTTCGACTACGACAACATCAGCAAGAGCTGTGCAGGTGAGTCCGCGGGATCCCAGACGGTACGTCTAGAGCTGATGAGTCTGAAACTAGTGAAGACATCACATCACCACACACACACACACACACACACACACACACACACACATCACCACACACACTCACACACTCACACACACACACACACACACACACACACACACAGAGAGAGAGAGAGAGACGGTACGTCTAGAGCTGATGAGTCTGAAACTAGTGTAGACATCACATCACCACACACACACACACACACACACACACACACACACACACACACACACACACAGAGAGAGAGAGAGACGGTACGTCTAGAGCTGATGAGTCTGAAACTAGTGTAGACATCATATCAACACACACACACACACACACACACACACACACACACACACAGAGAGAGAGAGAGACGGTACGTCTAGAGCTGATGAGTCTGAAACTAGTGTAGACATCATATCAACACACACACACACACACACATAGAGAGAGAGAGAGACACACACACACACACACACAGAGAGAGACACACACACACACAGAGAGAGAGAGAGACGGTACATCTAGAGCTGATCAGTCTGAAACTAGTGAAGACATCACATCACCACACACACACACACACACACACAGAGAGAGAGAGAAAGACGGTACGTCTAGAGCTGATGAGTCTGAAACTAGTGAAGACATCACATCACCACACACACACACACACACACACACTCACACACACCACACACACACACACACACACACACACACACAGAGAGATATAGAGAGACGGTACGTCTAGAGCTGATGAGTCTGAAACTAGTGAAGACATCATATCACCACACACACACACACACACACACACAGAGAGAGAGAGAAAGACGGTACGTCTAGAGCTGATGAGTCTGAAACTAGTGAAGACATCACATCACCACACACACACACACACACACACACTCACACACACCACACACACACACACACACACACACACACACAGAGAGATATAGAGAGACGGTACGTCTAGAGCTGATGAGTCTGAAACTAGTGAAGACATCATATCACCACACACACACACACACACACACACACACACACACGTGTTCAATCATTTACAGTGAATTTATAACAGCTGAGAGGTGTTGTTAGGTAAAACCACGGCTTCATCTGGCTTTTTGCTTCTATAAAACGCTTATTTCATATACTTACCAAGGTTTCACAAAATAAAACAGAGCAAATAAAATGTAATGATGTGAATAAAAACAGTATCTTCCACCAAACAGTGTAACAGTTGTGGGTGTACAAAGTGGTTGCCGAGCAACACACAAAGTAAACAAAGGTGTGTGTGTTACTTTGTAATTGACAACAGCTTCAAACGCGGCTCGGCCAATCAGAATCAAGGAACGGAACGTTCCGTTTTATAACAGTAAATATGCCTTAATAAGTGTTACTTTAGTATTATAAAAACTATACTATTATATTTTTTTGTTTAAGTTTAGTCATTTTGTTGAGTGTATTTTGTCGTTTTCA
>JAPDDM010000153.1:235000-300000 GCA_027474115.1 Schizopygopsis malacanthus
TGGTGAGCGCATACACTTGATTGTCTCTATGACTCTCTCTCCTCTCCACCTGTAGCCGGTGTGTGGTGAGCGCATACACTTGATTGTCTCTATGACTCTCTCTCCTCTCCACCTGTAGCTGGTGTGTGTATCATCCAAGTGGATGCTGCACACTGGTGGTGGTTGAGGAGAGACCCTCCCCCCCCCACATGATTGTAAAGTGCTTTGGGTGTACAGCAATACACAATAAAGCGCTATATAAATGCATTATTCATTTGAAGTTGAGTTTTTGACTCTTGTGAGAATGTTTGTCTCATCTTCCTCTCTGTGTGTCTGAAGGTCATCGAGCTCCGCCGGTCGCTGGACATGAGGAGGAACTCACGCTCGCTGTATCTCGGACGCATGTTCAGCGGGATTCCTGTGGTGCGACTGCGCTTCCGCCGCAGGGTCCAGACCGGGTGAGCACGCTTGCACTGGAATATCTTCTTTCTGTGTTGAGCACAATTAAAACACTTCAGTTATACTTCATAGTTTGCGTCTTGCATCTCACAGCGTGCCCTGTCTCATATCAATTCACATCAGTTTCACACCAATTACTAAACAAACAATACTGTAAATGCACATTAATACAAAAACAACAGTATTAAAAACCCATTTAATCCCACAATAGTGACCATAACATTTTTTTTCATTTATTACATTTATGCATTTAGCTGATGCTTTTATCCAAAGCGACTTACAGTGCTATACATTTTTTATCAGTATGTATGTATTTATAAAGCTCTAAAACATTACTGACTGGTGTTTTAGTGCACTTCCAGCAAATATGGAGACAATAAAGGGTCTTCGTTAAATGTGTGCAGAGTCACATGATCAGTGCAGATTGTGTCACATGACCAGAATCTTGAGAAGATGATAGGCTTGTTCGACTTCATGTGGCGCCGCAAAGACAAAAGCAATGCATTCTGGTTATAACATTTGATCGGCGCTACAGCCTAACGAGATAACGAGTCCAGCCGCCAAGGTCACGCACTGCAGTTGCTCAAAATGCCTTGATGACGACACGCTTTATTCTCAGTGGTCAGATTCTGTGATGACGAGCACGAGGTGTGTTGCGTGTTTTTATTCCAACAATTAATTTCCAATAATGCTTTTATAACATTAAAGCTTTTTAAGTATAGTTGCACTGTTATCTTGAGTCATTTTTGATCAAAAAACAGCATATATACCCACACTTTATTGGTAGTAGCGTATATGTTTATGCTGAATTTATTCTTGAACAGATTGCGCTGTATTAAGCAGTAACTAAAAAGTGTTTCTGTTGCTCATAAAAAGTTTTGGTTACGCTTTACTTGAAGGCGTGTGCATAAGACTGATATGACACCTTAATAATTATAACATGACACAGAATATGACGGTTTTTTATGCATGTTTCTGACAACTTTTATTAAGTGTAATTCGCTCAGTTATGTCCTTTTTAATGCAAATATGACATTATTTGACCTAACGCTACCCCATAACAAAGACATCTCAAACAATGTAATTTTTGCATAAAAAAGGACATAACTGAGCGAATATGACAGTTGTCATAACATGTGTCATGTTATGATTATGAAGGTGTCATGTCACACATGCCACTTATGCACACGCCTTCAAGTAAAGTTTAACCAAAGTTTCTGTGTATTTCCCATATATTGCATTTATTATATTCACTGTATCTGTGATAAGAGCATGCAAACACTGTGTGAGCATCACTAAAGGGGGGAGAAAGTGTCCGACTTGACGTCTTTTAATCCCCCCCCCCGACTGCAAGCGGCTACTCTCGCCAGCCGGTGACAGGCTAGTGTAGTTATTCTCCAACAAGCCAAAACAAACTACAAAACAAACGACTAGGGAAGTGTGTTAATATAAAGATTTATCTTTAATGTGTCTATTATTAATATATGCATTCACATATAGCCAGTGTAGTTGAGTGTGGTCATACAATAGTGACCGCTGTGATGATTTATGTATTCAATATAAATCCAGGTGCAGTTAGAGAAAATTACTCACACTAAATTCAAAGTTCAGATGTTACCAATAAGTTACAATATTGATGTTATAACACTGGTCGCACTAATATAAAAAAATTAATATATGTTACAAAAAAGTTAACAATTTTGAAAAAGGTTATTATCTCCATCCAATCAATGTTCTTTGTTTTTGTTTTTTTTATGCATAAAAGTAACCCTAGAATGTAATCAAACGGTTTAAAATCGCTATAATTTTTATGACTGCTGAAATATGTTAATTCTGTACACACATTATCACAATTGAAAAACAGTTTTTCACACACTTAAATTTTTATTTATTTATTATTTCAATCAATGTTTCAAGTCAATGTTAAGTCAAGGTTTGCACCTTGATAACAGTCTCAAATTAATACAATAGTTAGTACCAGTTTTTATCATATTTAGCCAAAGTCAAAGCATAGTAGCATTTAGCATAAAACAAGTAAAATTATACCCCACTGGCCAATAAAATTTTACTTGTTTTATGCAAAATTCGCCTAATTTAGCCGCCACAAGGAAACAAGATTAAATCTTTTCTTCAAGACTACATTTTTTGATATTTTGACTAGAAACAAGACAGAAATACTAAGTAAGATGAGCCTTTTTTTTAAAGTGCAGCTAATAAAATTGAGACCAACATCTCAGAAAGGAAAAAGTCTGATAATAAATATCAATCAAACTCTAATAAATACCGTGGCGTCTGGTTTCCTCTCAGATTCACGGCAGAGTTTGACCTCAGGACCTACGACCCCGAGGGCGTGATCTTCTTCGCTGGGGGTCACTTGAACAGCTCCTGGATTGTTCTGGGGATGCATCATGGGAAGGTGGAGCTGCAGCTGAAGTATGGAGCCGTGAGTCGAGTGACCAGCAGTGGACCGCGGGTCAACGACGGCCAGTGGCATAAGGTCAGAGGTCACCGCAGGGGTCACATATGACACTAGGGCTGTGTGACAGAGAATGAAAATTCAATATGTGTAAAATCTATTTAAGTTATATTTAAAAATATTCTTGGAACAGAAACTTCTGAAAATGACCCGCAGTGTTTTAGCAAGTGAACAGTCAGTAAGAACAAATACACAAATTAATATAAAACATATCGTCCCTGTATGACACATTGAGCACATGGTTCGAGTTCGGCTTGCAACATTTGTTCTCTCTCGTTTTTTCCTATTTATTTTAGGCTGAATGTTGTCTGTTTCATTACAGAACTCTTGAAATAGATTTTTGACATTAAACACCGCTTAATGAATTCATATCCCACAAAAAAAGCAAAATTAATACAAATATATTTTTGTTCAGAAATACCATGCATTCTGGTCATTGTGTAAATTGCATTTCATTTTTTTTTTCAATAAATTAATAATCCAGGCTTAAAAAAACATCAGGTCATTGACCCCTTAAAAGATTTGTATTACTTAAGTGTGCATTTAAAAAAAAAAAGTTGATTTAATTAGTTATTTTATAAATTCATTTAATTAGTTCTACAAATGAAGGCCTTAAACGATTTGTATTACTACTTAAGTGTGCATTTAAAACAAGTTTAATTAATTAGTTGAATTAAAAATGTATTTAAGTGGGTTCTACAAATGAAGGCCTTAAAATATTTGTATTACTACTTAAGTGTGCATTTAAAAAAAAATAGTTTAATATATGAATTAATTTAATTAGTTCCAAAAATGAAGGCCTTAAAAGATTTGTATTACTACTTAAGTGTGCATTTAAAAAAAACAATAATTAAAAAATTATTTTAAGTAGTTCCACAAATGAAGGCCTTAAAAGATTTGTATTACTACTTAAGTGTGCATTTAAAAAAAACAATAATTAAAAAATTATTTTAAGTAGTTCCACAAATGAAGGCCTTAAAAGATTTGTATTACATCTTAAGTGTGCATTTAAAAAAATAATTTAATTAGTAAATGTATAAATTAATTTAATTAGTTCCACAAATGAAGGCCTTAAAGATTTGCATTACCTCTTAAGTGTGCATTTAAAAAAAAAGTTTAATTCATTGGTTAATTTATAATTTTTTTTAATTAGTTCCACAAATGAAGGCCTTAAAAGATTTGTATTACTTAAGTGTGCACTAAACAAAAAAGTTTAATTAATTAGTTAATTTATAAATTAATTTAATTAGTTCCACAAATGAAGGCCTTAAAAGGTTTGTATTGCTTCTTGTAGTACATCACTTTATGTACTCCCAATTGTAAGTCGCTTTGGATAAAAGCGTCTGCTAAATGACTAAATGTAAATGTAAATGTACTTCTTAAATGTGCATTTAAAAAAAATATATAATAATTCGTTCCACAAATGAAGGCCTTAAAATATTTGTATTACTTCTTAAGTGTGCATTTAAAAAAAAGTTTTAGTTCCACAAATGAAGCCCTTAAAAGATTTGTATTACTTAAGTGTGCATTTAAAAAAATATATATATATTATTTAATAAAACAAATATTTTAATTAGTTCCACAAATGAAGGCCTTAA
Source organism: Schizopygopsis malacanthus (assembly GCA_027474115.1). Classification (NCBI taxonomy): domain Eukaryota; kingdom Metazoa; phylum Chordata; class Actinopteri; order Cypriniformes; family Cyprinidae; genus Schizopygopsis; species Schizopygopsis malacanthus. The sequence continues at coordinate 239,513 of JAPDDM010000153.1, forward strand.
AATATTTGTATTACTTCTTAAGTGTGCATTTAAAAAAAGTTTAATTAGTTAGTTAATTTATAAATTAATTTAATTAGCTCCACAAATGAAGGCCTTAAAAGTGAGCTTAAAATCATAAAGTTGCATTAAATGTTGCATTGAAGTTTTTTTAATTTAAGTGATTTTAAAAAGTAATGCAGATCTGCTTAAAGTTGCATTTATAGCAAAGTCTAAAAATACAAGTCATCATGTGTTTACTAGACATTTAGGTTGCTTTCAGAAAATCTTAAATTTGTTGTGTTTTTATTTTGATCACGGACTGACTGAACTGAATTAATCTGAACAATGACACGTATTTGTTGTCTTCTCTAGAGCTGCTTTACAGCTTAAATTAAATTATGGTTTTACAAAAGTTTATGTCCTGTAAAGCTGCTTTGAATAGATTTGTATTATATGAAGCTGTCTCCTGATTGGTCCGCTCAGATCTCGGTGGAGGAACAGGGGCGGAGCCTCGTCATTAAGATTGACAGGGAGGCGGTGATGAAGATCGCGGTCAACGGAGATCTGTTCACGCTGAATAAAGGCATGCATGAGCTCAACCTGACGGTGGGCGGCGTTCCCTTCAGAGACGACGGGCTGGTCAGCAGGGTGAGCTTCATCCAATCATCTCACCTCTAAGAGTTCTCCTGAGTTTTATATTAAAACCTATTCACAAAACTTGTGCTGAGGAACAGAGAGAAGTGTTACGCTCAGAGGAAATCAGGGGGCGGGGTTTAGCTCGATGCTATGGGTGACATCAGCACGCTTATTAACTATGCACACAGTGATTGGCTGATAGTCTCTGTTAGAGATTTAATCTGATACTATGTTGCCATATACAAAATAATAATAAATAGATTTTAAAATGCAGGCTAAGTGTCACTAATCTCTTATATGTGTGCTTCTCATAATTAGTGAATATGCATATAAACAGCCTTTTAATGAACAGGCTGATAGTAAGACTCAAAAGCCGTTAATTCTTCTCCAGCTCATTAATGAAAAAAAGGTTTTGAATTTTAAAATTGTTAATATTTAAAATTTATGTTAAATATGATACACTTTGTTAGTAGCGTGTTCCTGCGATTGTTAATAAGTTAGTACACTGTAAGATAATTAAAAAAGATACTAGTAATTTTACAGGATAAAACACAAAATACAATGCGTAATTAAAAATGCAGTATTAACATAAATAGATCGTGCTCTATTTTTACAGACGTATCTTAAAGTGTAGCACGCTAACTACTAATACACTGCTTAAACCTACAATTACTCAGAATGTGTAGTTTTACTAGTTTACTAGCTAATTAATACAAACTTAAAAATTTGTGTTTTCAATAAATCAATATATTTTTTATATTTTGATATTATGCATTTATTTGACTTGAGTTTAACATACATAAAATGTATTTTTTGCTGAGATTTGATGCACGGTGATTATTACGCAATGACATCACAACGTCGTTAGACCCTCCTTTAACAACTTGTTGAAAGTTAGTTGGCAATGCTGTCTCGTATGACAAGTTTTTAATCTGGAAGTGAACTAATGCTGTGATTAATATAGAGCGCTCATGGGAACGTCTCCGTCTCTCTCCGTGTGTTCATGGCGCAGGTTAACCCTCGACTGGACGGCTGTATGAAGGACTGGCGCTGGTTAACCGGCGAGGACTCGTCCATTCAGGACACCATCCAGCACAACGAGCGCATGCAGTGTTACGCCGTCGAGGACCACAGCGCCTTCTACCCCGGACACGGATTCGCCTTCTTCAACCACAGCCACGGTGTGTGCCATACATTACCATATGTGTCCCTGCAGCACTAAACCAGTCACGGGTGTATTTGTAGCAGTAGACAACAATACATTGTATGGGTCAAAATTATACATTTTATAGCCAAAAATCATTAGATATAAAGATCATGTCCCATGAAGATATTTAGTATTGTGAATATATCAAAACTTAATTATTGATTAGTAATATGCATTGCTAAGAACAACTTTAAAGATGATTGTCTCAATATTCAGATGTTTTTGCACCCTCAGATTCCAGATTTACAAATATTGTCTGATCATAAGAAACCATACATCAATGAAAATATTATTTATTCAGCTTTCAGATGATGCATAAATCTACATTTCTAAAAATTGACCCTTAAGACCCTTACGTTTTGTGCTCCAGGATCACATTTATATACCGATACAGTATTTAATCATATTTTGCATTGGATTTAAAATTTTATATTTTCAGCTTTCATTTTATTTTGTTTTAATGTTTTGTTTACTTTTTTTTATTTTTTATTTTTACTTCAACTTAAATATATTTCAGTTCATTTACAAGGCAGCATTTCTAATTATCCTTTTAGTTTTATAATTTGAAGTTCGTCATCTAATATTGTATTTTAATTCAGCTTTATTTCAATCATCAAAAACGATTTTTAATAGTTTAGATTTCGTCAACAATAACAACACTGGTATGTGTAGATTTGGGTGAAAATGACAATTTTTATTTTAATTTTTTCCTTGTCGTTTTGATTTCATTTAGTTAATATTATTATTTAAGTTAAATCAATCTAAACTAAATGAAAATGAGAAATGTTGCTTTGGCTAACTAGCTTGAACTAAAGTATTTTTATATTTAATTTAATGTAACATTGATTTGATGTCAAGTTCCAGAGTTTGTATCTTGGTTAACTGTAATGACTCTGTTTCTCGTAGGGGACACTCAGACGCTCCGTGTTCATGTGACCCTGCGGCCCGCCTCCTCCGTAGGGGTCCTTTTTGCTCTGGTTCATCAGGACAGAGTCCCGTTCTCCGTCTCTCTGTCAGACTATCATCCAGGGACACTCAACTGGACCGAGGTGTGTGTGTGTGTGTGTGTGTGTGTGTGTGTGTGTGTGTGTGTGTGTGTGTGTGTGTGTGTGTGTGTGTGTGTGTGTGTGTGTGTGTGTGTCTGTGTCTGTGTCTGTTTCTCTCTCTGTGTGTGTCTGTGTGTGTGTGTGTGTGTGTGTCTGTGTGTGTCTGTGTCTGTGTCTGTGTCTGTGTCTGTTTGTGTGTGTGTGTCTGTGTGTGTGTCTCTTTCTCTCTCTGTGTGTGTCTGTGTGTCTGTGTGTGTGTGTGTGTCTCTCTCTCTCTGTGTCTGTGTCTGTGTGTGTTTGTGTGATGCTGATGTGTGGTTAATAAAATGGTTTGAAGTCAGTTATTTCTATCTTTTGCTGGAGTGTGTCAGGAGGAAACATTCATTTAGACATTAATTGTAATAATGCAGTGAGATTTATGTCTGATCTGATCATCATCAGTCTGTCTGGAATGATATGAAGAAACAGAACAAACTGAGACGGACTAGATCCAGAAGAACTGTCTTCTGCTGATTGTTACAATTAATGGCCAAATGTTTGTTTCCTCCTGACACACTCCAGCAAAAGATAGAAATAACTGACTTCAAACCATTTTTAGAACTGAAAGTAGCTAGTTTGTCCACCGCTGTATGTGGTGTTGATCTGTGACCCGCAGCATGTGCTGGTGTCGTTCGGTGACGTGGTGGTGGCCAGTGTCCCGGTGAACCTGTGTGACTCTCAAACACACACTGTGAACGTGACGGTGTTCGGCAACAGCTCTCTACTGGAGGTGGATGGGCAGCTGGCGCAGGTGGAGATGATGGAGAACGTAGACGATCTGGATCTGACGTCGTCTTACAGCACCTTTATAGGAGGGATTCCAGGTAATGGAATCAGTCTGATATTTGTCTCATATTGGTCTCACTTCAGTTTCATATTGGTCTCACATCAGTCTCAAATTAGTCTCACATCAGTCTCAATTTGGTCTCACACCAGTTTCACATCCATCTCACTTCAGTATCACACCAGTCTCAAATTGGTCTCACACCAGTTTCACATCCATCTCACTTCATTATCACATCACTTACACCAGTTTCACAGCCATCTCAATTCAGTCTTAAATTGGTCTCACTTCAGTCTCAAATTGGTCTCACACCAGTTTCACATCCATCTCACATCACTTACACCTGTTTCACAGCCATCTCACTTCAGTCTCAAATTGGTCTCACTTCAGTCTCAAATTGGTCTCACATCAGTCTCACATCAGTCTCAATTTGGTCTCACACCAGTTTCACATCCATCTCACTTCAGTATCACATGTCTCAAATTGGTCTCACATCAGTCTCAAATTGGTCTCACACCAGTTTCACATCCATCTCACTTCAGTATCACATCAGTCTCAAATTGGTCTCACACCAGTTTCACATCCATCTCACTTCAGTATCACATCACTTACACCAGTTTCAATTCAGTCTTGGCCTCAAATCAGTTTTACTTCAGTTTCACATCAGTCTCAAATTGGTCTCACATCCATCTCACATCACTTACACCAGTTTCACAGCCATCTCACATCAGTCTCACATCACTTACACCAGTTTCACAGCCATCTCACATCAGTCTCACATCACTTACACCTGTTTCACAGCCATCTCACATCAGTCTCACATCACTTACACCTGTTTCACAGCCATCTCACATCAGTCTCACATCACTTACACCTGTTTCACAGCCATCTCACATCAGTCTCACATCACTTACACCTGTTTCACAGCCATCTCACATCAGTCTCACATCACTTACACCTGTTTCACAGCCATCTCACATCAGTCTCACATCACTTACACCTGTTTCACAGCCATCTCACTTCAGTCTCAAATTGGTCTCACATCCATCTCACTTCTCTCACACATCATTAACACCAGTTTCACAGCCATCTCACTTCAGACTTCAGGGGCGGCGCTAGGGGTGGGCTAAGGGGGCTGAAGCCCCGAATGTTTTTATTACCATGCCCTGTACGCATCATCATCATCACTGAGTTTTCATGCACATTAAAATCACGAAGCGCAGTTTACTCCCGTCAGGGACCGTCCACTGAAGCTCGTACTTCTGACTGACATGTAAACCGGCCAACCATCGATAAGAAGTTACAGCAGATCTCGCCATCGGTCAAATTACGTTGATGGTTACTGAGCCCTGTCACTTTGAAGCAACAAATAGCCTATAGACTATTTAATTATAATATTATTATATACATACACAGAGGGATTATATGTTTTGTTAGCATGGTCTGTGGCAGACTTTTCTTCATGTCAGGGCAACAATTCAATAAAAAATAAGTAAATTTTAAATGGCTTAAATTGTAATATTGTCTTTAGCTCTATTTCACTAACAACAATGTTTAAAAAACAAACCGCAGGGCTCTGGACTGACACCAATATTTTAATAGTAAATGTTGTTTATCTGTTGTCTGAATATGATGAACATCGAAAGACAAACGAAACAAAAGCGTAACACAATCCCACGACTCGTTTATCAGCTCCGCCACACAAAAACACTTGTATTTTTCTATCATTTAATGTTTCTATATTCCACTTTTTATATTTAAAACATAAATCTCATCACATTATTTATGCAATAGGGTACGTGCGGTCTAAATGCATTTACAAGTGATACAAAATACGTATATAGAGGCTCTATAATAGAGCCCTGAATGTTTAATCATACTTGTGTATAAATATATTTATACAATACTTTAGATTTTAATTATATGGTTTAAAAAAAATAAAGGCACTTAGCTAAAGTATAATTTAAACACATAGCCTATATTTTTAAGTGTATTGGGACACATATTTGAATGTCTTTGGGCTTAGCCCCAGATATCTACTTGCCCCTGCTGTCAGTCTTATATTAGTCTTACAGCCATCTCAAATTAGTCTTACTTAAGTCTCACGTAATTTTAACCAGTCTCACATCCATTAGTCTTACTTCAGTCTCACACTAGTCACTTACGGTTTAGGGATGTGCCTAAAAATGAAATAAATATTACAAAAATGATTTGTTGATTTGAGTGATGTGTTGTAGTTTACAATACTGATGTTAAATTTAAAGGATTTGTTTTGGAGTGAACTAAAATACACTGAAAATACTCATAATTATTATTATTTTTTTATGCAATAATAAAATATGATTTTTTTTTTTCTTTCAACATTTCTATGCACAATGCAATTCTGGTGTGACTTGTAGTCGAACGACTTATTTTCTGAAAAACCCGACAGACTTTGAGGCAGATGATCTTGAGATGTGACTCTCCCGAGGGTCCTGATGTTGTTTGTTTGTGCAGATGTTTCTCTGGCGTCCGCTCCGGTGTCGGCCTTCTACACGGGCTGCATGGATGTGCGGGTCAACGGTCAGCTGCTGGACGTGGACGAGGCCCAACACAAGCACAACGACATCCGCTCTCACTCCTGCCCTCTGGTGGACGCGCAGCAATAACAGCAGCTGAAGCTCAGCACAGAGGAGCTTTAAAGGGATACTTCACCCAAAAATGAAAATGTGATGTTTATCTGCTGACCCCCTGCAGGGCATCCAAGATGTAGGTTTCTTCAGTAGAACACAAATGAAGATGTTTAACTCAAACCGTTGCAGTCTGTCGGTCATATAGACTGTCTTTGAGAGACTCAGACAAAACCTAATTAAACCCTGCGGCTCGTGACGATACATTGAGGTCTAAAGACACGAAACTGAACAGTATTTATATCATTTTTTACCTTTTGATACACCACTCGTTCACACGATCCAACAACTCTGGAACATAGATATATATACATAGATGCCTCATTAGCCACCGTTTCTATGGGCCGCGATACGTAAGATCTATGTATATATATCTATGTTCCAGAGCTGTTGGCGCATCCCGCGCCGAATGTTGTGAACGCGTGGTGTATCAAGAGGTTAAAAATTATATAAATACTGTTCAGTTTCTTGCCTTTAGACCCCAATGTATCGTCACGAGCCGCAGGGTTTAATTAGGTTTTGTCTGTGTCTCTCAAAGCCGTGAGTCCCATTGACTGCCATTATATGACTGACAGACTGCAACGGTTTGAGTCACAGTCACATACTACTTGGATGCGCTGATAAACATCACATTTTTGGGTAAACTATCCGTTTAATCTGGATCCGGTCCACAGATCCACAAAGGCCTTAGTAAAGCCGGATCCCTCGCCACACTCACGCACATATAGCACAGAACCCGCCGCGTATCAAAGTATTACTCGCATTAGACCAATCAAACACAAGCTACTGAGAGTGTGCTGTAAAATACTGTAACTGTACATATGCCACTGTAAATGCTTTAGAGGAGGATGACTAAAAACACCCAACTACCATTAAAGGCCTTCAGGCCTGGATGTAGGTGCTCAACTTCATCATCATCATCATCATCATTCAGTAGTTTTTTTTTTTTAGTCCATCTTGTTTTTGTTGAAGTTGTTTTGTATTTTGTTCATGTTTGCGAGACTGTAACGCTTGATGAAAACTAATAAAGGTGGATGGTGTTGTTATGATGAATTGTGTCCTTAAGTCCACAGATGTTCAGCGGCTCTGAAACTAAACTAATTAACCTGATGAGTGTTACTTTACACTAATAGTTTATGAGACACAAAACTAGTGTTTTTCATGCACTGAGATCTATTTTGCTCCCATCTCATGTCTCTTCTTTCAGACTGGTGAGACGAAAACATCCAAAACACACATTTGAAGAATTTATTTTATTGCACTTTATGGCTTTTCATCTGTAGAAGTTTTTTCTCATACGGCAAACTTTTTCCCGTTTTATTCTGTTCATATTTCATAAATTTTCACCCTAAAAACATGGTGAAAATATTAGTTTTCTGTCTGTTGACAGATTTATGGCATGATAAAACCTTTAATATGGCATTAAAATCAAACAAGACTTGATTTTAGCTTTATCCAATGTTCAGATTAATGTGGTGGAAATTAACATATTGAAGTAGGTTATGCCACATTTGCATATTTAAGCGCAGACTCTTTCTGAACCACCCGTTGCTTTTCTGTTTAAAATAGAAGAATTTATATTTTATGAACAGATTTTTGTTCAGGGTTTTATAGAAGGTGAAATAATGAACACATTTTAATCAGGTAAAAAGTGATGGTCTTATGCAGAATAAATAGAAACCATACAAATACCGAAAACACAGCGTCACATAGGAATACGGTTCATTCTTATTTAGAGATGTTTGTTTATTGTATTTTTAGTTTAAGCATACAGTATATGCACCACAAAGCAAAGTAACATGTAGCAATAAAACATTGAACTGGCAGATAAATAAAAAAGACGTTCGTGATTAAGCTGAAGACTTTGTTATGCTTTTAATTCAAACTGGTTATGAATATGTGCAAAAGATTGTCTGTGCATGAAAGGGTTAACATCATATTTTTCTTGAGAATGAGATGACAGGCTTTGATATATGCTACATTGTTGCCTTTAATACAACAAATATAACACGTCACTGATACATCTTAACCATGCATTTGTCTATTATCTCTTTAAGCGGCAAGCATTTCATGTTTTTATATATATATGTAAGAGCTGTGTTAATCATAACGGGAGAATTTACTTGCTAGATTATGAAAGTATAATCTGGCAGTAGTCGTGAATATGTACTTAGGGTTGTGCAGCTTATGTTTATTTTTTTTTTAAAGTGCCAAATATATTTATTAATCATTTATGACAAGCTGATGATTTTTAAGAATTCAAATTTTTTTTTAGAATTTAAAAAATATAATTCTGAATTCTAAAAAGAGCTTTCACTCAAAAAAAATAATATGCTAGAAGGTGGTTTTCACATTGATGCAACACAAATATTCTTAATAAAAATATTCATTGTTAAAGTGTCAATTAGGAAGATATGTTTTTCTTAATGTTTTGTGAATCCAGCCCACGGATGTGTTGCATTACACCAGGACTGAAGGGCTGATAGAGTCACATGTCGTGTTATTTAACCACACGTTTACACTTTAACGTCCTCCTCAGACTCATGCTTCAGTTGATCTGACCGCAGGAGACTAAAGCGGAGGATGGGACGCGTTCTTGAGTGTTTCAGTCTTATATGATACGATGAAGACCCCACCAAAGAACGAGGACGTTAAAAGACAAAGTTCAGAGGTTTTGGAAACTACCAGACAACAACATCGATCACATTTGCTACACGAATAAGTGATTATATAGACTCCTTCTGAGGTCATCGGTGGAGGTCACAGGGGTCAGAGGTCAGTGTTCCTGGCTCAGGTTTCTCAGCAGGCGTAAGCTGGAGGCTTCTCGAAGGGCCCTAATGAGTGAGCGTAGAGCGAGGGAGCGTTTGGAGTCAGCATGTAGCCGCTGTTGTCCTGAGATGTGGGTACGACTGGATTCGTCCTGCTCTGAGACGCCGCTTGAGTCTCGTCAGATGGCGAGGTCATGACCTCGGGGACGGACTGACCCACAGCCGGAGCTGTATAACCGTTCAGATGCTGGAGAGCGAGGATGAAGAAGAACAAATGAGGAGATTAAACCATATGTGTAGACTTTTTAGCAGCTGCTTGTTTACTACTTAAGAGGTGGACGATATGATCAAAATCTTTACCACGACAAAAGTCATTTTCAAACACAGACTTCATGATATGGTAATTCTGCCTGAAAGCATAATGTTACTAATTTAATTTAACGCCAGTTACAAAACAAACCGACATTTAAATCTCTTAATAGAACAAAAACAACCGATATTTAAATCTCTTAATAGAAAAAAACAACCGATATTTAAATCTCTTAATAGAACAAAAACAACCGATATTTAAATCGCTTAATATAAAAACACTAACCGATATTTAAATCTCTTAATAGAACAAAAACAACCGATATTTAAATCTCTTAATAGAAAAAAACAACCGATATTTAAATCTCTTAATAGAACAAAAACAACCGATATTTAAATCTCTTAATAGAAAAAAACAACCGATATTTAAATCTCTTAATAGAACAAAACTGAGCAATGTTTAATTTTGTTATGAGAGCAAAACTGACAGGTATTTAAATAATTGAATAGAACAAAACTAACCGATACTTTAATGTCAATAGAACAAAACCAAACAATATTTAAACCTTTAATATAGAACAAAAGTAACCGATATTTAATTCTGTTTTTAAAACAAAACTGACAGGTATTTAAATGTTAATATAACAAAACTGACCGGTTTTTAATTCTTTAAATAGAACAAAATTGACCGATATTTACAAAACTGACTAATGTTTAAATCTGTTTCTAGAACAAAATTGACCGATATTTAAACCTTTTAATAAAACAAAACCAACCGATATTTAAATCTTATAATAAAACAAAACCAACCGATATTTAAATCGCTTAATATAAAAACACTAACCGATATTTAAATCTCTTAATGGAACAAAACCAACCGATATTTAAATCGCTTAATATAAAAACACTAACCGATATTTAAATCTCTTAATGGAACAAAACCAACCGATATTTAAATCTCTTAATGGAACAAAACCAACCAATATTTAAATCTCTTAATGGAACAAAACCAACCGATATTTAAATCGCTTAATATAAAAACACTAACCGATATTTAAATCTCTTAATGGAACAAAACCAACCAATATTTAAATCGCTTAATATAAAAACACTAACCGATATTTAAATCTCTTAATGGAACAAAACCAACCGATATTTAAATCGCTTAATATAAAAACACTAACCGATATTTAAATCTCTTAATGGAACAAAACCAACCAATATTTAAATCGCTTAATGGAACAAAACCAACCAATATTTAAATCTCTTAATGGAACAAAACCAACCGATATTTAAATCGCTTAATATAAAAACACTAACCGATATTTAAATCTCTTAATGGAACAAAACCAACCAATATTTAAATCTCTTAATGGAACAAAACCAACCGATATTTAAATCGCTTAATATAAAAACACTAACCGATATTTAAATCTCTTAATGGAACAAAACCAACCAATATTTAAATCGCTTAATGGAACAAAACCAGCCGATATTTAAATCTCTTAATGGAACAAAACCAACCGATATTTAAATCTCTTAATGGAACAAAACCAGCCGATATTTAAATCTCTTAATGGAACAAAACCAACCGATATTTAAATCTCTTAATGGAACAAAACCAGCCGATATTTAAATCTCTTAATATAAAAACACTAACCGATATTTAAATCGCTTAATATAAAAACACTAACCGATATTTAAATCTCTTAATGGAACAAAACCAACCAATATTTAAATCGCTTAATGGAACAAAACCAGCCGATATTTAAATCTCTTAATATAAAAACACTAACCGATATTTAAATCGCCTAATATAAAAACACTAACCGATATTTAAATCTCTTAATGGAACAAAACCAGCCGATATTTAAATCGCCTAATATAAAAACACTAACCGATATTTAAATCTCTTAATGGAACAAAACCAACCAATATTTAAATCGCTTAATGGAACAAAACCAGCCGATATTTAAATCTCTTAATGGAACAAAACCAACCGATATTTAAATCTCTTAATGGAACAAAACCAGCCAATATTTAAATCTCTTAATGGAACAAAACCAACCGATATTTAAATCTCTTAATGGAACAAAACCAGCCGATATTTAAATCTCTTAATGGAACAAAACCAGCCAATATTTAAATCTCTTAATGGAACAAAACCAGCCGATATTTAAATCTCTTAATGGAACAAAACCAGCCGATATTTAAATCTCTTAATGGAACAAAACCAGCCAATATTTAAATCTCTTAATGGAACAAAACCAGCCGATATTTAAATCTCTTAATGGAACAAAACCAACCGATATTTAAATCTCTTAATGGAACAAAACCAGACAATATTTAAATATCTTAATGGAACAAAACCAGCCGATATTTAAATCTTATAATAAAACAAAACTGACTGACATTTAAACATCATAACAGGAAAAAAAAATCTATAGAAAGACTATAGAAAATCCTGTTGGTTTCCTGATCATCTGACTGTCATGAGTACGTCCAGCTGACAGAGGTTAGCTGGTTAGTGGTCCTCACCTGCATGGGCAGTGGGTAGTTTGGGTAGGCGGGTAGAGTCTGTCCAGAGGGGCAGAAGCCGGTGTAGGCGATCAGGTGTTGGGTGGGGTTGTACATAATGTGAGGGGCCGGAGCCGGACTGGGTGTCATGTTACTGCGAGCCACAGGAGCCTGAGCGTGCACACACACACACACACATCAATTACAGACTTATTAAGACACATGAATGTAGACGCTATGATACGGATAATGAGAATTATTTGTTATGTTATTAGTTATGTTAAAGCAGATCATTGAAATTATACATCTAAATAGCTTTGTATGCTTCTAATTTATTTATTTATTATTATAAATTTAGGTAGTGAAGTACACCATCAAAGTAATGCATTTTCACTCAGAAACAGAACATTGTTAAAATTATCCACAATGTTTTTTTACCCAAAAACTGAAAATGTTCAGTTTTTGGGTAAAAAATATTTGCAAGTCATTTTGACAATTTTCAGTTTATATTTATATTATATTATACAGCAAATATTTTTTACCCAAAAACAGAAAATTGTCCAAATTTATATTTATATTATATTATACAGCAAATATTTTTTACCCAAAAACAGAAAATTACCAAAATTACTTGCAAATATTTTTTACCCCAAAACTGAAAATTGTCAAAATTACTAGCAAATATTTTTTACCCAAAAACTGAAAATTGTCAAAATTACTAGCAAATATTTTTTACCCCAAAACTGAAAATTGTCAAAATTACTAGCAAATATTTTTTTACCCAAAAACTGAAAATTGCCAAAATTACTTGCAAATATTTTTTACCCAAAAACTGAAAATTGTCAAAATTACTAGCAAATATTTTTTACCCAAAAACTGAAAATTATCAAAATTACTTGCAAATATTTTTTACCCAAAAACTGAAAATTGTCAAAATTACTTGCAAATATTTTTTACCCAAAAACTGAAAATTATCAAAATTACTTGCAAATATTTTTTACCCCAAAACTGAAAATTTTCAAAATTACTAGCAAATATTTTTTACCCCAAAACTGAAAATTGTCAAAATTACTAGCAAATATTTTTTACCCCAAAACTGAAAATTATCAAAATTACTTGCAAATATTTTTTACCCAAAAACTGAAAATTGTCAAAATTACTTGCAAATATTTTTTACCCAAAAACTGAAAATTATCAAAACTACTTGCAAATATTTTTTACCCAAAAACTGAAAATTATCAAAATTACTAACAAATATTTTTTACCCCAAAACTGAAAATTGTCAAAATTACTTGCAAATATTTTTTACCCAAAAACTGAATATTTTCTAAATTACTTGTAAATATTTTTTACTCAGGAATATTGCCAAAATTATCCACAAACAATGTGTAAAAAAAAAAAAAAAAAAAAAAAAAAAAAAACAAGCCATGGCTTATGCACCATAAAGTTTTTGAGTGAAAAAGCATTATTGTCAAATAATTTGGGCAATATTAAGAGAGCTATAATCAATCAGCTCCAAAAAGAAATACAAAACATGTGCTGAGGTTGGCAAAAAGATTGATTCTAAGATTTGGTGATAATATAACATAAGAAATGTATAAGCAATTTTTAGAGGCTGATCGCTTTTAACCAGGAACACCAAATTAGATTATTTTTTTATTTTTTGAAAAATAAGCCATCAAAACATTATGCTGTCCACTAAAAAATTAGATATTGGTGATTGCAGTTTCATCACTGATAGATTGTGCATCTCCATAATCAAAACTGAACGCAGCTGGAATATATAAAACAAACATTACAAAAAGTAAAATTGCTATGCAATGTTGGGTTTAAAAATGAATTATACATTAGTTTTAATATAGAACAAAATAAAAAATAATTTCTGAGTGGCATCTGTCTTGTAGTTGAATCTAAAAACACTGTAGTTTGATGTGTTTGTGATGAATCCAGACTCACCAGGTCTTTGAAGGCTCCCAGTATAGCAGCGGTGATGATGCCCAGAAACACTCCGAGCACATTGAGCATCACACAGGCCCACAGCAGACGGTACAGATTCACCACGTCCCAGCAGCTGCTCACACCCGTGAACTCATAGTACCGCACCCGATAGTCCACGCTAACACACACACACATGCAGTAAAACACTCAGTAACACACAGCTGTGCTGGAAAGGCTCAGGGATTGAGGTGTGCTTCACCTGTTACAGTGGTATAAGTCACAGCAGTAGCAGGTGTTGCTCTTCACCTTGAGTGTACACTGACTACCGTAGGAATGACACTGAACCTGAACACAGCAAATCAACATCAAGTCATCGAGTTTAAACTTGACAAACTGATGTGTGAGCTGCATTCACTCTTAAAGATGAAGCGTACAAAAGAGGGTTTTCTCCGTGGTGCTGTAGAAGAAGCATCCTTTCTTAACCCTCGTCTTGTGTTTCTGTAATTTTGACCCAGAGAGGATTTTCTTCTCCCAGAGAAGGCTAGTTAATATTGCATTGGACTAAAACCTACTGACCGGGTATCACAGCTGACCAACATTGTGATTGATCTGAGCTTATCCACCTCAGTTTATGAATGACATTTCAAAATTATCCACAAATAATGCTTATTTTAACCCCACATTTCCATCCAAACCACAAAACATTGCCAAAATTATCTGCAAATATTGTTTTTCACTCAAAAACTGAATATTGCCAAAATTATCTGCAAATAATGGGGGTTTTTTTTACCCAAAAACTGAGAATTATTGCCATAATTCCATCCAAAACACAAGATATTGCCAAAATTATCCACAAATAATGATTTTTTTTAACCCCACAATTCCAGCCAAACCACACTCAAATACGGAATATTGCCAGAATTATCCATAAAAAAATTTACTCGAAAATGTTATAATCACCAAAATTACCTGTAAATATATTTTACTCAAATACTGAATATTGTCAAAATTATCCAAAATCATGCTTTCATTTTTTTCACTCAGAAACTGAATATTTCCAAAATTATCCACAAATAATGTTTTTTTAATCCCAAAAACCGAGAATTATTGCCATAATTCCATCCAAACTACAAAATATTGCTAAAATTGTCAGCAAATATTGTTTTTCACTCAAAAACGAAATATTGCCAGAATTATCCATAACAATTTTTTTACTTGAAAATTTTATATTGGCAAAATTACCTGTAAATGTTTTACTCAAAAACTGAATATTGCTAAAATTATCCAAAAATCATGCTTTCATTTTTTTTTCTCAGAAACTGAATATTTCCAAAATTATATGAATTTTTTTAACCCAAAAAACGAAAATTATTGCCACAATTCCATCCAAACCACAAAATATTGCCAAAATTATCTGCAAATATTGTTTTTCTCTCAAAAACGAAATATTGGTAGAATTATTATAATGCTTTTTTTTATTATTCAGAAAATGAATATTGCCAAAAAGATCCATAAATCATTCTCGCTTTTTTTTTTACCAAAAAAACTGAATATTACCAAAATTGTCAGCAAATATTGTTTTTCACTCAAAAACTCAATATTGCCAGAATTATCCATTAAAAAAATGTACTCGAAAATGTAATATTGGCAAAATTACTTGTAAATATTTTTACTCAAAAACTGAATATTGCCAAAATTATATGATATTTTTTTTTGTTTAACTCAGAAAACCGATTATTGCCAAAATTATCCACAAATAATGCTTATTAAAATTTTATTAAAATTGTATATTGCAAAACGTATCTGCCAAAAGTGCTTTTTCAATCAAAAACTGAGTCGCATAAGCTCAATTCAATAAGTCATATGATCAATGCAGCTCCAAAACAAATAAAAAATACTAAAACTGTGCTAATTGACAGAATACAAGTTGATAAAAAGTTTAATCCAAGATTTTGATTGGAGAGATTTACAAGCAATTTTTAAAAGGCTGGCCATCAAAGCCAACAAAGAACCTTTATTTATAAGAGTGTGAATAAAAGTGTCGGCCGAACTAATGATTGACAGACTGAAGTCATGTTCATATCTGACCAGCAGAGGGAAGCAGAGCACAAGATCATACACGGTTTATCAGTGCCTGATAACAAAACCCATAATCATCATCAGTGTGAGGATTTCAGATGAACTCACCTCAGTGTAGTAATTGTCATAGCTGTAAGAAGAGCTGGAGTAAAACTCACAGCGGCCCTCCATCAGCGGCCTCCTGTCCTACACAGACAGACAGACAGACAGACAGACAGACAGACAGACAGACAGACAGACAGACAGACAGACAGACAGACAGACAGACAGACAGACAGACAGACAGACAGACAGACAGACAGACAGACAGACAGACAGACAGACAGACAGACAGACAGACAGACAGACAGACAGACAGACAGACAGACAGACAGACACACACACACTCACACACACACACAGACAGACACACACACACACACACACACACACACACACACACACACACACACACACACACACAGAGACACACACACAGAGACACACAGACACACACACACACACACACACACACACACACACACACACACAGTACAGTACTCATTATCTCAGGACTGATGTTTGATGAGCAGCATGTGAGCAGATACTCACGATGAACTGTGCCGCGATGATGCCGTCGATGATGGAGCAGAGAAAACACGACACCACACCCAGACTGATGAAGATGATGGACGCCACCAGCTGACACACACACACACACACACACACACACACACACACACACTGTTAAATCACCATCGCATGAAGGACACACTCAAGAGATGAGAAAACATCATCATTATATCACAAGATCAATCGTATCTCAACCCCAAAATCAAACTAAAATGATTAGATCAAGTATAATGGTGCAAACATCCACCTTCAGGAATAATCTTCATCTCACATCTTCTGAGGAGCGTTTATTTCTTCATCTCTCAATCAGCATTGCATTATATGTGTGGATCATTTACATCTCATCTTACTACGACATATTATTGCAGATATACAGCGACCGCTGATATTTACATCATTTTACATCATTATCTGCTGTACTGTAAAAATGATTTTCTTCCTTAAAATGTTTGTCTTGTTTTCTTATATAAATATCTACAAATTCTGGAATTAAGATGCAGTTACTTGACAAGTAAAACGACTTAAGATATTATGTCTTGTTTTCTGAAACATCGTCCTAATTTTGTTAGTTTTTGCATAAAACAAGTAAAATATCTGTCAATGTGTTAGGACATCCTAAAAGGAGGTGTGAGGGGTTCATCAGATTTAACTCACTTCTGAGCACAAATTTGTCTCCAAAATATATACTTAGGTTCAAACCATTGTATTTTCAGTATCACACACACACACACACACACACACACACACACACACACACACACACACACACACACACACACACACACACACACACACACACACACACACACACACACACACACACACACACTCACACACACTCTCTCACTCTCTCTCTCACACACACTCTCTCACACACTCACACACACCCTCTCACTCTCTCTCACACACACTCACACACTCTCTCACACACTCTCACTCTCTCTCACACACTCTCACTCACACTCTTTCTCACACTCTCTCACACACTCACACATACCCTCTCACTCTCTCTCACACACACACTCACACACTCTCACACACCCTCTCACTCTCTCTCACACACACTCACTCTCACACACACTCACTCTCACACACACTCACTCTCACACACACACTCTCACACACACATTCTCTCTCTCTCTCTCTCTCTCTCTCTCTCTCACACACACTCACTCTCACACACACACTCTCTCACACACTCACACACACCCTCTCACTCTCTCTCACACACACTCACACACACACTCTCACACACACTCTCTCTCACACTCACACTCTCACACACACACACACACACACACACACACACACACACACACACACACACACACACACACACACACACACACACACACACACACACACTCACTCTCACACACACTCTCTCTCACTCTCACACACACTCTCACACACACACACACACACACACACACACACACACACACACACTCACACACACACACACACACACACACACACTCACTCTCACACACACTCACACTCACACTCTCACACACACTCACACTCTCTCTCTCTCTCTCACACACACTCACACACACACACACACACACACACACACACACACACACACACACACACAAACACACACACACACACAGCTCTACGGTCTCCTGGTCTCCAGCGTGAGCTCGTAACTCAGGCGTCTACTTGTGGACTGACTGCAGTAATAAAGTAAATGTAGAGCGGTCTGCCGGCACAGGGCGTTATGGGTAAGTTACTACCCCGCTGGAACAGCAGCAATAACACAGGAAAGGTCACTCTCTCGAATACAGTCTCTTCAGGAGCCTCGTCGTGTGCTGGGTTTGTTTAATCACAGGCTCTGATTATCAAACTCACATTCACACACGTGACCTGATCACGATCTGCCAGAGCCACTATCAGAGGAACCCCACAAACATCATGATCACGGACTAAAACAATCACAAAACTATTTTTAACTGAAAAAATATATATAATTAATACATGCAAAACTGAACAAAGTTAGAAATGTTGCATGTTGACTGAAATTAGTTGAACCACTAAAATGACTATCTGTGAATAATTTAAATAATACAAATAAATAAATACTAAAATGAAACTGAAAATACAGAAATAAAATTGAAATCAAAAGGAGAGCTCAATTCAGTATTCGCGCAGAGTTGACGCGGCTGTCAGATGTGTGCGTGCGCTTCAGATGTGTGCGCGGGAAACTTCTCACACAGTGCGCGACTTCCGCCAACAATCCAGAGCGTTTTTTATGCTGGCCTTGTGCCTTCGGACAGTCATTATGTCGAGTCGTTGGTGGTAATGCATAGACGGACATTATGTGAAAATGTGCAAAGTGCCAAAATAAAGGTGCCTTTTTATACGACAGATATCGATATTTTACGCGTGGCATCGATGCATCGTATCGATATCTCGATCCATATTGATGAATCGTTACACCCCTAACACACACACACACACACACACACACACACACACACACACATTCACTCTCTCACAGACACACACACACTCTCTCTCTCTCACAGACACACACACACATTCACTCTCTCTCACACACACACACACACACACACACACACACACACACACACACACACACACACACACACACACACACACACACACGCACATTCACTCTCTCACAGACACACATACACATTCACTCTCTCTCACACACACACACACACACACACACACACACACACACACACACACACACACGCACATTCACTCTCTCACAGACACACACACACACACACATTCACTCTCTCACAGACACACACACACACACACACATTCACTCTCTCACAGACACACACACACACACACACATTCACTCTCTCACAGACACACACACACATTCACTCTCTCACACACACACACACACACACACACACACACACACACACACACACACACGCACATTCACTCTCTCACAGACACACATACACATTCACTCTCTCACTCACACACACACACACACACACACACACGCACATTCACTCTCTCACAGACACACACACACACACACACACACACTCTCTCACAGACACACACACACACACACACACACACTCTCTCACAGACACACACACACACACTCTCGTACACACACACACACACACACACACAGACACACACACACACACTCTCTCTCTCACACACAATCACTCTCGTACACTCTCTCTCACAGACACACACTCATTCTCTCACAGACACACACACACACACACACTCACTCTCACACACGCCATGGTTTTAACTACCACTGTTATGATGATGACATCCAGATATATACTGCTTGTCAACCAGATTCTATCCATTCGATGGCCTTATCTTCATGTGTCAGTGAGCTAAAGGACTGGCTACACTCTAAGTTTCTTAGTTTGAACTTGAGTAAAACAGAAATGTTAATAACTGGTCCCCCATCTTGACGCTACTTCTATATTTCCATCGGCTACTGTTAGAAATGTAGGTATCATTGTATCCAAATGTATGTGTGTGTGTGTATATATATATTAAATGTGGATGTTAATTTGCTTGAATCTGTATAGAATTGGGGACCTTTGCCATATTGGGAATGTATTTTTGAGACATTTAATTTTGTATGTAAACACATGTGTTGATAAAAAGGAATGAGTATTTCAATAAAGCTACGTAGTACTGTATTGTTTCTGTTTTATTGCTAAATATATTATATATGTATCAATATATGGCTATACATGGTTCATGCATATATTGCAGAATATTGAAAAATATAAACACTCGAATCCCATATATCAAAATATATTATTTCATATATCACATTATATCTTCATATATATGTTTGTTTCGTTAGGGCTAACAGAGCAGATTCAGTGTCCTGATGAACCCAGAGCGCTAGTAAAACACACACATCTGCTCATGCTAACTGGCACATCATCAATCACACATTAATAAGCATTTAAATGGACCTGCAGCTTTACGATCATGTCATTTTTCTGCTTAATTGCGCTAACTAAATCCTGAGTTTATTCACTGGTGATAAATGAGCCACGGCAAGCATCATGTGACCTCCAGAACAAACCAATAAAACGAGTCCTTCACGCTCAATAAAGCTCAGACCACCGCTGACCTCCATCCAAACCACACACTTCAGTACCAATTAAACTCAGAGCCGCTGATGGATTAAAGCCCATTTCTGCCATGGGATATAAAAACAGTAAAACATTTAATTTAATTGCAAGTTTTTGTTTCACAATGATTTTTTCTGCAATATATACAATTTAAATAAAAAAAAGGTCAGAATTGTGAGATGTTTGTGTCGCAGCTCCGACTTAACGTCTCGCAGCTCCGACTTTACGTCTCGCAGCTCCGACTTAACGTCTCGCAGCTCCGACTTAACGTCTCGCAGCTCCGACTTAACGTCTCGCAGCTCCGACTTAACGTCTCGCAGCTCCGACTTAACGTCTCGCAGCTCCGACTTTACGTCTCGCAGCTCCGACTTTACGTCTCGCAGCTCCGACTTTACGTCTCGCAGCTCCGACTTTACGTCTCGCAGCTCCGACTTTACGTCTCGCAGCTCCGACTTTACGTCTCGCAGCTCCGACTTTACGTCTCGCAGCTCCGACTTTACATCTCGTCTCGCAGCTCCGACTTTACATCTCGTCTCGCAGCTCCGACTTTACGTCTCGCAGCTCCGACTTTACGTCTCGCAGCTCCGACTTTACGTCTCGCAGCTCCGACTTTACGTTTCGCAGCTCCGACTTTACGTCTCGCAGCTCCGACTTTACGTCTCATCTCGCAGCTCCGACTTTACGTCTCATCTCGCAGCTCCGACTTTACGTCTCGCAGCTCCGACTTAACGCAGCTCCGACTCATCTCGCAGCTCCGACTTACATCTCGCAGCTCCGACTTGACATCTCGCAGCTCCGACTTAACATCTCGCAGCTCCGACTTTACATCTCGCAGCTCCGACTTAACATCTCGCAGCTCCGACTTTACATCTCGCAGCTCCGACTTTCAGCTCAGCTACCAAATCTGACCTCAGAAGACTACGGAGGGTAGTCCGGACTGCTGAGCGAATCATTGGTACAAACACCCCCCCCCCCCCCCCACTCTCCAAGAACTGTACTTATCCAGAGCGAGCAAAAGAGCAGGTAAAATCCCTCTGGACCCCTCAAATCCAGCACACTCCCTCTTTGAACTGTTACCGTTTGGTTACAGAGCTCTGAGCACCAGAACGACCAGACACAGAAACAGTTTCTTCCCTCAGGCAATCCATCTCATGAACACTTACACACACACTATTTATACAATTATAGATTTATCTAACACACATACTTAGGCTACACTTCAATTGCACATATACCTGTACATACAAAACTGTCCATTGTTATATACCAGTACATACAATTGTTAATTTGTATATTGTTATTCCTTATTTACTCATCTTCTTTTTATTATGTGTTATTGTTCTGTCGCCGTCATTCTGTTGCACTGCGGTAGCTTCTGTCACAAAAACAAATTCCTCGTATGTGTAAATATACCTGGCAATAAAGCTAATTATGATATTCATAATGTTTTGTTTCCACCACAGAAAAAAGGGGGAAAAGGTTAATTGACTTGCAATTCTGACATAATTTTTTTTAATACAGTAATATTTATATTTAACTAATGTATAACCATGCTTCATTCAAAAGATTTGTTTCACCACTAACATGTTTTTTTTTTGTTTCAGGTGCCTTTTTTTTAATTAATTTCTGACAACCAGTGTTGGGAAAAGTTACTTTTAAAAGTAATGCGTTACAATATTGCGTTACTCTCTAAAAAAGTTACTAATTACGTTACTCAGTTACTTTTTATGGAAAGTAATGCGTTACGTTACTTTTGCGTTACTTTTTAAATATGAGCAGGGCTTGATTGTTTGTTTTTAATACAAGAAGTTATATTTATAGCAAATTTAAAAGCCTTTCACACCAAAAAGTGTAATGAATAAACCTCAGACTGAAGGACGAGTAAATCACGTCTGTACAGAAGAACACAGGAGAAGTTCAACACTCTTCAGTAATTAAACACAATGATAGTTTATCTAAAGTCATTTTTGCTTATTATTATGGTTGAACTGATCATCAAAGATCAGCAGCAAACACATCGGTTAATAAAATGAGATTATATATATTTGTGTTTAACATATTTAATTATTGCAGGTTTGCGTCATATTCTGAGTTTGCATTTCACTGTTTTAATTATTTTTGATGATTACTGAATCTGTTTTTTGCGAGTGTGATGAATTAATACACATTCATATTTAGTCTAGATTAGATCTACAGTAAGATCATGTTCACACGGCGCTCTGTCATCAATAAATGGAGAAAAGTAACTCTATGTTCTTGTAAATTAAAAAGTAATGCGTTACTTTACTAGTTACTTGAAAAAAGTTATATTATTACGTAACCCAACTTGTAATACTTACCCCCAACACTGCTGACAAATAATGATATTTTACTTCGGCTGGTTTCTTGAAGACCAGCGATTCAGTTCGAGAGGTTACAGCACGTCCCTGAACACTGACGCTTTAAAGATGCATGTGTGAAGCTCCATGTCTGCGATCAGTAACTCAACACCGGCTCTCTGGTTACCCGTCAGCAGTCCAGCTCAACTAACTACATCCACAAACCAACCGAGTTAATTAACAACCCACACAGACACGCACACGTGCTGGACTTCAGCTCAGTGAAGCCCATGAGCTGGTTTGTGCTGTGCTGAATCCAGCACGGGTTATATAAACACTCAAGGGCAGATGTTGTAGTGCTCACTGCTCAAGAAGGGAGCGAGTGTTTGAGAAATACAAACACGGATTCATCTGCACTGAATCATAAAGGATTCTGATTTATTAAATCCATTATTTTATGGAAACACATCCTGCTGTCTAATGCCATACTAATCAATACGAATGCTAACATTTTAATCTCATTATTTAATCAAAGTAGAATAGATTTTGTTAAACATCGAGAGCATTTACTGAAACTAAACTGCACCTCATTACATTTAGTTCAATTATATTCCATTTATGCATTTATTTATTAATGCACGTTAAAAACGACATTGATCCATACAATAAAAGCACAAAGCATAATCCAATAATAAGACAAAAAAAACGAGAACGTTCAAAACTTAAACAGAGCCAAACTCATGGTAATCATTCACGGTCCGGGTTTTTAAAACTACAGAACCAGTTCTGAATAAGAACTGCTGAACGTATTTCACTTTGTCCTCCGGTTTCATGCTGCGTTACGTAATGGATGACTCTGAGAAGATCTTGTTCTCTGAAGGTGAACATCTGAATCATCATCACCCTGACGTCTCATTCCATTACGGTCGTTATTCTGCAGCGTTTGACCGCCAAACTCTCTGGCAACAATGTTCTAGTAACTTCCCGCAATCTCCGAGGGGTCAGAGGTCACGGGACGGAGTCTGCAGTGATGCTCAGGAAATGGAAACTGAAGCTGCTGTGTGATACGGGCTATTGCACATTAATGTGTTCACCTGAGCGCCTGGATTCAGTTTACCGGCACTGTGTGTGTGTGTGTGTGTGTGTGTGTGTGTGTGTGTGAGAGAGAGAGAGAGACAGTGTGTGTGTGTGTGTGTGTGTGTGTGAGAGAGAGAGACAGTGTGTGTGTGTGTGTGTGTGTGTGTGTGTGTGTGTGTGTGTGTGTGTGTGTGGAACTGTCCTGTGTGATGGGGTGTGTGCATGTAGATTGTGTGAATGAGTGTGTGTGTGTGCATGTAGATTGTGTGTGTGTGTGTGTGTGTGTGTGTGTGTGTGTGTGTGTGTGTGGAACCGTCCTGTGTGATGGGGTGTGTGCATGCAGATTGCGTGAATGAGTGTGTGTGTGCTGTTCATTAAATTTTAAAGGATGTACTGGGATCAGAGCCACACACAGACAAACAACACATCATGGTAACGTAACGTGACTGTCCCGTGTGATGAGGTGTGGGCATGTAGATTGTGTGAATGAGTGTGTGTGTGTGTGTGTGTGTGTGTGTGTGTGTGTGTGTGTGTGTGTGAATGAGTGTGAGTGTGTGTGTGTGTGAATGAGTGTGTGTGTGTGTGTGTGTGTGTGTGTGTGTGTGTGTGTGTGTGTGTGTGTGTGTGTGTGTGTGTGTGTGTGTGTGTGTGTGTGTGCGTGCGTGTGTGTGTGTGTGTGTGCGCATGTAGATTGTGTGAATGAGTGTGTGTGTGTGTGTGAGAGAGAGAGAGACAGTGTGTGTGTGTGTGTGTGTGTGTGTGTGTGTGTGTGTGTGTGTGTGTGTGTGTGTGTGTGTGTGTGTGTGTGTGAGAGAGACAGTGTGCGTGTGTATGTGTGTGTGTGTGCGCTTGTAGATTGTGTGAATGAGTGTGTGTGTGCTGTTCATTAAATTTTAAAGGATGTACTGGGATCAGAGCCACACACAGACAAACAACACATCATGGTAACACCGGTATGTGCGTGTGTGTGTGTATAGGACTGTCCCGTGTGATGGGGTGTGGGCATGTAGATTGTGTGAATGAGTGTGTGTGTGTGTGTGTGTGTGTGTGTGTGTGTGTGTGTGTGAGTGTGAATGAGTGTGTGTGTGTGTGTGTGTCGCGTGTGTGTGTGTGTGTGTGTGCGTGTGTGTGTGTGTGTGTGTGTGTGTGTGTGTGTGAATGAGTGAGTGTGTGTGTGTGTGTGTTTTATTACCAGGGTCTAAAATTAACAACTGACAGGTACAAATATTTTATACATAAAGCTGGTTGGCTGCTCACAATATACTAATATCAAAGCAACAGAATTACATATTGTAAAAAGAAACAATTTGATGGCGGGTAAAAATACTGATTCCATTCATGTGTCAGGTGTGTCAAAACCTTCATTTTGGACCCACGTTTGTGATGGAGTCGCTAGACCAGGTCGCAGCATCATTAAAACAAGATTCAGCCGTCAGAACATGATGAAGAACAGCCAAGCAACCACACTAACACCCTAGCAACCAACTGAACACCCTAGACACAACAAACCATAGCCGCCTTAGTCCACAGTCACCTTAGAACACTGAACCTCTCAACCATACCAAGCACCCTACATCCCACCGACACCCTAGAACAAAACAAACCCCTAGCAACCACACTGACACCCTAGCACAATGAACCCTATCAACCACACCAAGCACCCTACCACACCGAACACCCTATCAACCAGAACAAGAACACCTCCTTATAACCACACAGTATAGCAACCATTACACCCTCTCAACCATACCAAGACCCTAACACCTTAACAACCACATTGCACATTTTGCATAGTAACACCCTAGCAACCATCAATAAATTACAGTCCATAGAACACCATAGTAAACACACTAAACATTATAAGAAACACCCTAGAACCAACAGTAAACATCAACCACACTAAACAATACTGACAATAGTTCAATCTATAAACACCCAAGCAACCTTATTAAACATCACAGATAGCAGACTTAACAACAACACTGGACTTACTGACCTAGAACCACACTACACATTAGGCACCCTCCCAGCACATTGATCAAAGCAACACCCTCAACCACATGGAACACCATAATCACCGAAAGGCCTTTGCAATCAGTGAGAAAACAGCTAAAGCTTGAGTTGGACTGAAGATGGCTCCCACGATCTCAATGATCCATCAGCCAATCACGTTCAGCATTACTGACCACATATCCAATCACACTCATCGATCTGACGGCGGATATGCCTCATGTTCCCAACTAAAACGAGTAATATTATCTGAAATATATTTCACAGGGACAGAAATAAACCTGACTGGAATACAACGGCTGTAATTGTATTGATGAGCCATTACGTCGCCTCAGAGAGTCGATAGTTCATCTAAAATACCCCATAAAGCCGTTTCGAGATGGCTTTGGGCTGGTTTGTACTCACCATCGGCCTGCGGTTCTCCACCAGGTTCAGACCAACGATCCCCAAGAACGCTCCAAAACTCAGCTGCCATCGAGAAGAGAACAAACCAACACACGTGATTTAACAAACATCTCGAGTAGTGTTGTGAACAGTGTTGGGGAAAGTTACTTTTAAAAGTAATGCGTTACAATGTTGCGTTACTCCCTAAAAAAGTAACTAATTACGTTACTTAGTTACTTTTTATGGAAAGTAATGCGTTACGTTACTTTTGCGTTACTTTTTAAATATGAGCAGGGCTTGATTGTTTGTTTTTAATACAATACGTTATATTTATAGCAAATATAAAAGTCTTTCACACCAAAAAGTGTAATGAATAAACCTCAGACTGAAGGACGAGTAAATCACGTCTGAACAGAAGAACACAAGAAGTTCAACACTCTTCAACAATAAAACACAACAACGAAGCACAATTGTTAATGTAAAGTCATGTTTGATTATGTTGAACTGATCATCAAAGGTCAGCAGCAAACACATCGGTTGATAAAATGGGATTAGATATATTTGTGTTGTTTAATATTTTATTATTGCAGGCATATTCTGAGTTATAATTCATTTTGATGAATACTGAATCAGTTTTTTGCGAGTGGGATGAATTAATACACATTCATATTTAGTCTAGATCTACGTAAGATCATGTTCACACGGCGCTCAGTCATCAATAAATGGAGAAAAGTAACTCAGATATTTTCTTGTAAATTAAAAAGTAATGCGTTACTTTACTAGTTACTTGAAAAAAGTTATATTATTATGTAACTCGCGTTACTTGTAATGCGCGTTACCCCCCCGACACTGGTTGTGAGTGACCCATTACAAGTAACATTAATCAGATTACATTTCTCAAGTACTAACTAGTAAAGTAACGCATTACTTTTGAATTTACATCCGAGTTATTATTAACCGAAAGCTCTGCTGTCCTCATGTCGAGAGAAATCATAAGATGTGACTTTAGTTCTGGAATAAAAGTGAACATGCATTAATTAATCTCTTTAATTCCTCAAAAAATGAATAAAAACTGTGAAATGCAACTCAGGACGCAAACCTGCAATAATAAAATATTAAATAATACTAATATCATTGATGTATTTATTCCCGTGTTCTTAACCTGTGTCTTTACTGCTGGCCTTCGATGATCCAATTAAATCATACAAAATGACTCTAGATAAACTAACATTTGTTGTTTATTATGTCTGAAGAGCGCTGAACTTTCTTCATCTCGTTCTACTGTACAGACATAAATATACTTTTCTGTTAATCTGAGGCTTTTGCTGTGAAAAAGCTTTACGTTTGCCGAAAATATAACTTTTTGATGTTAAAAACAAACAAGCAAGTCCTGCCCAGATTTAAAAAGTAACGGAAAAGTAACGTAACGCGATACTTTCAATAAAAAGTAACGGAATTTTATACTTTTTTTTTAAGTAACGTGTTACGTTAATTTTCTGTTACTTTTTAAATGTGGTAAAGCAATATTGTAACGCCTTGCTTTTAACAGTAACTTTGTTTTTTTTATTAATGCCAAAGTACCAAAGATAAAAGTACAGAAAATAACATTATGTACAAACAGGTGACATTACCTGCAAAGCATCATTTCTACATGCATGCAACAATAAATAATCCAAAAACAAAGCTTTAACAGAACAAGTTAAAAAGATGAAGTAAATGAACTGTGCTTTTAACAGTAACTGATCTTGACTCCATCAGCTAAATAATGACAGGACAAAACAAAGTGATGGTGTGGAGTCACTCACTATAATCCCGGGATAGTATCCAGACACGGCCACGTTATCCGTCTGCGTGGCTGACAGCAGCCCGACCACCAGAACCAGAACCGAGAGTCCGAACAGAGACACGGAGCACCAGAGCGCCGTCCGCCGCCGCTTCACAAACACATCTGGACAAACACCACAGAATCCACTTTAGACTACATGTCTACTAGCTCTCAGTAGGGTAGGTTTAGGGTTAGTAGAAGTTTACACACACTTGCTAAGTTTCTCATAGTTAGTGTGTTGTATGTTGTGGACCAATCAGAATAAAGATATTCAGCAGACAGTCTACTAATACTCTAAGGACTGCTAGTAGACATGTAGTTACAAAGTTACCTGTACAGTAAGTAGAATGTCTAAATAAAGTGTCTAAATACAGCTGTGCACTAATATTAATACAATATTATCAGCCCGCTTTAAAACATTACACACATAACAGATCCGAATGTTCTCTGAACACAAAACACTTCAATGTTCTTAAAACAATGTTTTGATGGAACACACCATTGTATCGTTTTTAATCATTACGGGAACGTTACATTTGAATGTTCTCTGAACGTTCTGAAACACGTGGTAACATTTAAAACATTTCAACAATGTACGAGTAATGTTTGCGTTCTAACGTTTTGAGAACACAATAGTAGATACATTATAAAGTCGATAAACAAGTAGATACATAAAAATATATATATATTCTATTAATGTTACCGAAACATGTTCAATCATAAGATTGACCGAACGTTCTGAGAATGTTCTCTAAACACGTGCTTATGTTTTAGTTATGCAAATGTCATTCCATTTTACAAATAAATGGGAACTTTAAAAAACGTCACGTCTAAACAAACCTCTCACGCTATTGCGCTACAATTGAGAACATTAATAATCAGCACATAACTTTATTAGAACGTTTGTTCATAACGTCGAGAGAACATTCACAGAACGTTCACTGTCAAGGAAAATGGAAATAGTTACATAACATTGCAAAATATTAACTATTTTACTGTTATACAATTATCTTATAAATGCGACAAAGCATGAATACATTACGATATCATAAATATGCACATCAATATTTTCAGTAGTCTTTTATACTGCTAAATATAATTTCCAGTAAACATGTCAGAAGCAGTGAGGTATTAAACAAACATGCCAAATATAAAACTGTACATCATCTCATGCAATGACGAGAAAAACACCAAGTGACTTTTCCATGTTTGTTTATGCTATTATCATGCATGCAGGTTTAATAAACACATCTGAGACCCACTCGAATATTTCATACTTTCTTCAATCTAGAAATAAATACAAATGTGTTATGACTATTGTAATATGATCAAATTTAACAAACACCGAAGACTTTTCTCATGAAGTAATGAATGCATAAACTCGCTCCCCTCATGCATGCGAGAATAGTCACAATCATAATGATAAGATTATTACAGATGATGTTATTATTATGAGAACTCACCTGCGGGATCCGCGGTCGGCTGCTGCATCGCGTCTAATTTAATCCACGAAATAAAGTTTATAGAGACTTGTGTTGATAATAATCGCGCGTCAGTGCCGCAGCGGAGAGACAGTGAAGCGATGCTCGCGCGACTGACGCATGCACGCGACGCCACACTCTACAAACCCAGAGTACAGTAGAGTCATGACCAGCAGTGCTCGAATCCACCTGACAGATCCACAGATACAATTACAATAATAACACACTATATAGAGCTGCTACCAATTACTCAATCCATCCATGCATACGATTACAAACGAATAAATAATGTTGAGAATAGTGCTTTTCTTTATTGAATATTTGTATGAAAGCTATATCAAATTTGTGAAACCGCTCTTGTGATATTGCATAATGTAAGGATTGAATTTGTGGTTGCTGATGTAACAATATAATTCCGTGAAGAATTAATAATAATTTTAATATCATATTTTAGGCTATAATAAAAAAAAAAGATTAAATAGTAAATTTTTTGCAACAATATCTTGAATTTTGTGGGTATTTTTGGTGACATTTTTTGAGAATCTCAATTTCTGACCCAGCATAAATCAGTGGTTCTCAGCAAGGGGGGGGCACTAGGGGGCCTCAAGATGACCAAAAAGACAAGCATTGAAAAGAAGATGTATTGTCTAAAAATGTAATATTTTTTTTAGTATTTGGTTACTTTTATAATAAATATACATCGATCTAGTCACGCTATAAGAGTGGCGTGGGGGGGGGGGGTCTTAAGCCAGACTCACACTGTGCAGTTTTTAACAAGTCCTTCAGGATTGTACTTGTCAGACTGTAGAACATGATCATCACGTGACACTGTGGTATCTCTGTTGTTATTAATGTCATACTGTACGAAAGTCAAGACGCGTTAAAACCTAGGGCGGAACCTGTGTTTATATAGAAAACACAACATATCAGATGAGTACCGTGAGCGCCGGAGTTTATGTCTGATAGAATAACTCTCTAGCATTAATTCTGCTCATCGCTCGTCTTGGAAAACCACAGTTTGACGTTCATCGTAGATGTCACACTGCAGGATAGTGCGCTAGATCTTCCGACACGGCCAGAATCAAACCAGCGATCAAAGACGACAGATTTTAGCCTAGGATTATACGAATCTTTGGGGATTTTCTAAATTGGCTCAGACGACCAAATCGTGGCCAAAATCGCACGGTGTGAGCCGGGCTTTAGTCTAAAACCAAGACTAGACCAAGTACAAATGTGGTTGAAAAGAGCACACATTGGTCTAAAGACCGGTCTTGAGTACCTCAACACTTACAGTAGAGTCCATTTCACAGGAATTCAAGTTAGAAATGAAAGTTCGTCAAGATAAATTATGAATGTCAGGCTTGACAAAGACTTGCCTGAACAGATAAAAAAAAAAAAAAAAAAATCACCTAAAGCAATACAACCCCCCCCAAAAAAAAAAATCACATAAAAGCAATACACCCCCCCCCCCCCAAAAAAAAATCACATAAAAGCAATACACCCCCCCCCCCAAAAAAAACACATAAACCCCCCCCCCCCCCCAAAATAAAATAAATCAAAGATCGTTTAGCTAACATTAGATTATAAACCTCTAGATTATACACATGATTTCAAATGTTAATGGAACGTTCCATTGTATCATTTTGCAAATATAACGTCAATGTTACTTTTGAATGTTCTCTGAAAATTCTAAAACTAGTAACATTTAAGAAACATCAAACAAACAAACATCTAAAATGTTTCGAACGTCCTTTTTGTGTTTTGAAAACATTACTACAGAGCAGATAAATTAAATACTCTATTAATGTTTGTTCATTAGCCAGAGTTGTGACAACATTGCTTCATTACTGGTCACAGAGCAAACCTCAGCTGCTTTACTGTTAGTAACGTTAGAAGTGGATTTTCAAGTTATTTCTGGATTATCCAAGCAACAGTCTTAACGATCTGAATCCTGAGTTTAATAACTCTTCCAAACCAAGATGAACATGAACCACATTCAATTTCTCCAAACTATTCAAATCAACATAAAACACTGGCATTTTAAACAGACTTTATTTACATAAAAAAACAGAAAAATCAACAAACATACGAGAAAAAGACAAACGGCAATTACTGCGTTGGGCATGCGTTAGCATTGCCGCCAGCGTCAGGCTTTGCTAGCGGAGCGTCGGGAATCTGCCACCAGTCTTTTACTGCTGCTGCGTTTGCTGCTGCGCTGGAGCTGGAGTCTGAAACAAAAACAAGCATTAGAGTCATAGTCGAGCATTTCTATAGCACTTCATACAGCAGCGAAACACTCATAAATATACAAAATCATCATCTAAAATGCATCAATTATGAAACCAATTCAATTTCAGCTGTAAAGCAGCTCTACAAATATGTGAACCTGGAGCACAAAACCAGTCATAATGGTCATTCTTTTATTCATTTAGATTTATCCATCATCTGAAAGCTGAATAAATAATATTTCCATTGATGTATGGTTTGGACAATATTTGAGAATCTGGAATCTGAGGGTGTGAAAACATCTAAATATTGAGAAAATCATCTTTAAAGTTGTTCTTAGCAATGCATATTACTAATCAATAATTAAGTTTTGATATATTTACGATACAAAATATCTTCATGGAACATGATCTTAATATCTAATGATTTTTGGCATAAAATAAAAATGTATAATTTTGACTCATACAATGTATTATTGGCTATTTCTACAAATATAGCTGTGCTGCTTATGACTGCTTTATTGCTCAAGGGACACTTTTTATGAATATTGTAATATAAACCCACGCCAAACAAGCCACAGGTGACAATAACAATATAACCAAACTCCATCAGGTGACAGAAATATAGAAAACCAGGCACCATTGCTCTGTTATTAGGCTTAATCTAATAAAAAAAGTGAATCACCATTATTTTGCTCATAAATATCACAATTATTGCTAGGGGTGTAAATCAGGTAGTCATCACGATGCGTTATCGATTCTCATACCCAGTGATACAATACCTTAAAATAATAGTATATCAATCGATTTTAGATTTAGATTTTTATAAGCCGATGTGGATCTTTACCGCCGTACCGCAACGATATTACGCCGCGCCGGAAAGTAGTCCCCAGCTAGTAACTAGTTATGATATAGCTATAGGGACTACTTTCAGGCGCGGCGTAATATCGTTGTGGTACGACGGTAAAGCTCCTTGATTAATACGCCGGAACGAGAGTATAGTTCCTAGACATATCGCTCTAGAAAATCACAACGTCTGTCTTAGTACACGATGTAACTACAGAAGAGTCACGCTTTAAACAAATAGCCCGACACTGAGATGGATTTAAGAAACCCTCGTTGATACAGAAACACCCTGTGCAACAGAGTTATTGTTTAATATATTCTGATACGAGCAAGAATGCAGTTTTCCCTGAATATCCAAACGACTGCAAATGTGACAGATTTTAAATTACAGTTCAACAAAAAAGGTCATATTAAGTGCACATTTTACATATTAAATGTAGCCTATATTTTAAAAACAATATTGTCAAAGTTGTTTGTTATATTTTACAATGAAATAATAACAGAAATCCGCACCAGAACTGGTGAGCGTCTCCAATTAACAGTGTTTCGTTAGTGACGAAATCTGCAGCTTTGTACGACTGGGAGAGTCAGTGATTAATAATCCATTCATAACTACAGCCTTTTTCTTCAAATTAATTGACGCCTCGCTCATTAAGACGGCGACTTACCGCCACCTACCGGTGATTTTAGTTTTAAATCTACACGTATCACTTTGTTTTGCCATCATTTATTGCTTTATATGACATAAAACATGACATAAGGCTAGAAAAACATTGCCTTAAGGTAAAAAATGCACCGGTTAATCAATTTAAGGTGGCAAATATCGTCCCTTAATGGCAAAGGTGTGACTGCGGTCTAAGTTGGGGGGTACTCAGAAGAAAGTTAAATGCCCCGGGGGGTACACCCCCACTGCAAAAAGTTTGAGAACCACTGTTTTACTCTATCCAAACCAGACTCTCGAGTGAAACACCACACAGCCAAAAAGCTTCACAATGTGCCAGTTTAAACCGTGATTTTTTGCCATTATCGCCCACCCAACACGTGCATTTACCCTCTTCACCGCTGTCTGAAGAATCCACGCCGGACTCGGCCGGAGCACAGCACTCCTCTAACATGAAAACACTCAGTAACTGATCTGCAGACGTGACCGTATGAGACAGCAGCGGCGCTCACGTACCTGGCACCGCCCCGAGGCCGGAGTTATCGAAGAACTGCGTGGGATGGTTGAGGGCGACAGGAACGCTTGAGCGCGGGTCAAAGAACTTGCTCTTGGGCGAGTCCAGGAACGCCTTCTTCGGCGAGTTGAGCTCCGTCTCGGTCAGAGGAGGAAGGCGTTTGGTTGGCGTGCATGGAGCGTCTCGCTTGCTCTCCTTAATCTTGTACGCTCTCCGCTTCCATTTGTTGATTTCCTCCTGCTGCTTGCTCATCAGACTACAAGGAGAGGTGCGAGTCATGCTTATTAACAAACAGAGACACGGATTACAGAATGCACTGTCTATTTATAATACTGCCTTTAGTATTTATATTCATATACATGTGTAGTCAACTATGTATAGTCAGATGGTAAACTGTTAGCTCTATTGTTTTTCTTATACTTGCATTGTTGTATGTTTACCTTATGTTTAACTACATGTAGCAGAATGACAATAAAGCTCGACTTGACTTGAAACAACGGTTAGCCAAACACAGAAGCGAGTCTACAATCTGCCACGCTTTTACAAACAGAGCGTCAATAACAGGACCGAAAATAGCCATTACTGCTAAATTATGATGTAAAAATCTGACATAAATAGACCTTATTGATAAATAAACATGCATTAGTAATATTTTACAAGATGCACCCTCAGGACCTTCCCCATTATGCCTTTCAAATTCAAATATTGATCATATTTAAGTGCAAAAATCGATTTTTCAGTCATTTTGACAGCTGAAGTGCTGAGCGCAGCAGAAACGGCGTGATAATATCAGTGCGTTTACCTCTCAAACTGAGAGTTCTTCTTCTGCAGCTCCTCCATCTTCTTCTCTTTGAGGGACGTGACCGCTCTGGAGCTCGAGGCCAAGTTAAGATCAAACTCGTCGCCGTCGATGACTGTAGAAGACATTTAAACCAATCAAACGATGAGGAATTCGCACAAGAGGTGCATAAAACACTGATTCATCACTGAGGATAATCTTAACCAAACGTCATCTAAATAATGTGAGTTACATGACTGTTCATCGTCCTGTTGTATTTTCCTCAGGGTCTCTTTCAGCTTGCGGATGACATCGGCTCTGTGCTCCAACACCGAGGTCATCTGTGTAACTCTAGAATATAAAAGCAATCAAAAACATAGTTAAACCACGAATTAATCATGGGTTAATGGTTTAACTATGTTTTTGGTGGTAAAACCATGGTTAATTCGTGGTTTAACTATGTTTTGGGTGGTAAAACCATGGTTAATTCGTGGTTTAACTATGTTTTTGGTGGTAAAACCATGGTTAATTCGTGGTTTAACTATGTTTTTGGTGGTAAAACCATGGTTAATTCGTGGTTTAACTATGTTTTTGGTGGTAAAATCATGGTGAATTCATGGTTTAACTATGTTTTTGGTGGTAAAACCATGGTTAATTCGTGGTTTAACTATGTTTTTGGTGGTAAAACCATGCTTAATTCCTGGTTTAACTATGTTTTTGGGGGTAAAACCATGCTTAATTTGTGGTTTAACTATGTTTTTGGTGGTAAAACCATGGTTAATTCGTGGTTTAACTATGTTTTTGGTGGTAAAACCATGGTTAATTCGGCTCTGTGCTCCAACACCGAGGTCATCTGTGTAACTCTAGAATATAAAAGCAATCATTAAGCACGCTCTTCCCAGACGTCAGCGGCTCATGAGCGGCACACGTACTCCTTCTCGTGACTCGTGGTGACTGCGATGTGATCCAGCTCCATTTGGACGAGCTTGTCTTTGAGAGCGGCGAGTTCAGCGGCTCCTGGTGTCATGCTCCTCTTAGCCAGAACCTGCAGGACAAATCAAGCATGAAGTGGACGCCGAGAGACTCAAAAAAACTGCACTCGGTCACACAAAATTAAAATATTTATGCATTAGGAAAAGCTTGGGTATGGTGCAGGTTAACTGAAATGTGAGACTTGCACATTACATGGCTGTGTGTTCTTCCCAGTGTTGCCAACTATTTTCAATGATATATCTGCTCGATCGCTATGTCGCTGGAACGTTGCGCACATGCAATAATATTATCCTATTTTGATTCTGCATTTTGTTTTTTCAATCCGTGCTCAAAATGTACTTTAATATACAAAGTGTCAAACTGTTACATTTAACGTACATATTTTCTGAGACAACGGAACTGCAAAACCAGCAGTTACATCATCTGCATGCATTATTTAGCTTTTTATGATAAGTTTAATAAGTTTAATTAAGTTTATTGTTGTGTATGAGTAAGTACAATCACGTCTCTCTCAGACTAGCCCAGTGTTTAGAGGAGTTCAGAAACTTCTAAAGCACTGCATGAAAAAAAGGCAGAAGAAAAAACTTCAAATTAAATAGTTTTATTTCAAACAAAGGAGAAGCAGGCAAGTATTGGTCCGCGGCAAACCGTGTGCATGCGCACTCATTTAGAGCTGTGCTGCTCCTCTCAGCCGGAGAGCGCTATTCAAGACACACAGGGAGAGGTGTAACTCAAGATGCGCTCGCAGAAAATGTATATTTGGTAACACTTTACTTGATGGGATGTGCAAAAGACATGTCATGCATATGATTTTTTTTTTTTTACATTTACGCATTTAGCAGACGCTTTTATCCAAAGCGACTTACAGTGCATTCAGGTTATACATGCATTGTCAGCATGTGTGTTCCCTGGGAATGCATGTTTATGACCACTTTCATTAAGTGTCATTCGCTCAGTTATGTCATTTTTAATGCAAATATGACATTATAGGACCTAACAAAGACATCTCAAACAATGTCATCTTTGCATTAAAAATTATATAACTGAGCGAATGACACTTAATGGCAGTAGCCATAATCATGCATTATAAAAATATTAATATGCATGACATGTCTTATGCACACACCATCAAGTAAAGTGTAACCGTAGATTTATACCGCTCATATAATTTATCAATTTCACACGAGTGCTTTTTTCTCCAAAATTGACCATGATTACAAACGTGATCGTGTTTATTGAACTGTTGTAAAAAAACAAGTTAATAAATTTTTAGACACTACATTTCTTATTTTTGCACAATAATCCTCAGCGCTGTTTTGCATCTCTGATCAGCATGACTTTGATTCGTTCCTGAATGAATCAACTGTTTAAATGATTCGGTTCAATCACAACGACTCACTTATTAACAGTGACTCGCTGCCACCTGCTGGAGGTTTTCATTTTACGATTAATATATCAAAACATGATGCATTTGTAATTGCAGGTTAAATAGCGCATTAAAATGCATCTAAACACCTCTTCAGATGCAGCAAAGATTAATTTAGTTGATACTGATTTAATTTGCTTGGTAATGTCTTAAAAATCTCATTCTGTGATTAAATGTAAGAATTAGATTTTTACATTATGCCAATTTTTCCCTTTTTTTGTTCTAAAACTGTGCATTATCGTTTGACTCAATTTAAACTCATTGGAAAATATTAATTTCTATCTGACCACCACACTGAATATGAACAATAGTCCACGGCAGTCCTTAAGATAACACACTCAGCCAAATATATATATATTTTTTTTGTCAATATCGTGCACCTCAACTCTCTATAAACTCGAACACAAAGCATATAACGACCTACAGTCAACTATCCACCAACCTCTGACTCTTTAAGTGTGTGTCTCAAGCTCTTGATCAGCGCTTCTTTCTCCTTTAGTTGACCACCGAGCTCCTGGAGCTGAAGACTCGAGGCATCCGCTTGGACCTTCAGCTCCGTCCTCTGCTCATGAATCTCCTGCCAGACAAACCATGGTAAGTGTGTGGAAACATGTTCCTGTGGCTCAGTGGTAGAGCATTGCGTTAGCGGCGCAAAAGGTTGTGGGTTTAATTCCCACATACTGACAAACAATGCACTGAACGTAGTCGCTTTGGATAAAAGCTCCGCTAAACGCATTAATCGCTGTGTTGATGCTGCCATGTACTGATTCGTGTAAGGATGTAAAGGTTTATATAGTCGAATCAGATTAGTCAAACCTTGCCTATAGTCGACTGGTAGATGAATAGTGTGTGTGTTTGGGGGGGGGGTTATAACACTCCCATGTTGGCAAATCAAATCAGCTAAATTGCCTGTACTTAAATTGCCTGTGCTGTACTTAATTTACAACAGAATGTACATTTAATAAATAAAAACAAAAAACAAAATAAGTCAGAATCAAGTCACAAGGTGCAGAACAAATGTGACCCTGGAGCACAAAACCAGTCATAATTCATCTTTGCATTGATGTATGGTTTGGACAATATTTGGTTGAAAATCTGGAATCTGAGGGTGCCAAAACATCTGAATATTGAGAAAATCATCTTTAAAGTTGTTCTTAGCAATGCATATTACTAATCAATAGTTAAGTTGATATATTTACGGTGCATGGAACATGATCTTAATATCTAATGATTTTTGTCATAAAATAAAAAGTATAATTTTGATAATATAATCAATGTATTGTTGGCTATTGCTAAAAATATACCCGTGCTTCTTATGACTGCTTTTGTGCTCCAGCGTCACATATTACGAAATCTAAAAATGCATGGATAAAATCCCTCACAATCGGATGCACTCAGAAAAAGAAGTGTGTATGTCTCTCTCTCCGTACCTCCACCCGTTTCTGTGTTTGCTGCAGCTGCAGTGACACTCGCTGATTGTCCTGCAGAAGTTCAGCCTCAGTTTTGGGCAGCGTGCCGTGTTGGGCTTGAAGCAGAGTTAACGTGTGTCTCCTCTGATCCGTGATCTGCTGCTCAGACTCGGCGGAGGAGGATATGAGCGGGGAGCGCGCCGACTCGCACCGATTCAACAGAGCCTGTCAACCAGAACCGATGATCAGGAGAAGTGCGGAACAAACACATTACACCACTTCAAAGAGTAGCACAAAACCAGTCGTAAGGGTCAATTTTGTTAAATTAAGATTTATGCATCAGCTGAATAAATAGCTTTCCATTGATGTATTGTTTTTGTTATGATAGGACAATATTTGGAGGGTGCAAAAAATCTAAATATGGAGAAAATCATCTTTAAAGTTGTTCTTAGCAATGCATATTCCTAATATCAAATTAAGTTGATATATTTACGGTACAAAATATCTTCATGGAGCATGATCTTAATATCTAATGATTTTTGGCATAAAAGAAAAATTATAATTTTGACCCATACAATGTATTGCTACAAATACACCCGCGACTTAAGACTGCTCCAGGGACACGTATGCATCACTTACAAAATAAAGCGTGCTCAGATGCTCGGTGGCTTTGGAGCGGCGAGTGATTTGTTGCTGGAGCCGCTGTATGATAGCAGCGGCGTGAGAAGATCCGAGCAGAGATCTGAGCTCCTCCAGATCACGGATCCGGTGCTGATGCTCTTCTGACACCATCACGGTGTGTTTGGCTAAACCGTCCTCCAGAACCCTCAGACCAGCCTCCAGCGTCTGATCAACACACAGACACAGAGACACACACACACACACACACACACAGAGACAGACACACACACACACACACACACACAGACACAGAGAGACACAGACACAGACACACAGAGACACACACAGACACACAGAGACAGACACACACACAGAGACACACACACACACACACACGCACGCACAGACACGCACAGAGACACACAGAGACACAGACACACGCACGCACAGAGACACACAGACACACACACACACAGAGACACACACGCACAGAGACACACGCACGCACAGAGACACACAGACACACGCACGCACAGAGACACACGCACGCATAGAGACACAGAGACAGAGACACACGCACGCACAGAGACACACACACGCACAGAGACACACAGAGACACACACACAGACACACAGGCAGACACAGAGACACACACACAGACACACACGCACAGAGACACGCACGCACAGACACGCACGCACAGAGACACGCACGCACAGAGACACACACACGCACAGAGACACACACACGCACAGAGACACAGACACACACAGAGACAGACACACAGAGACAGACACAGCAACTCTAGTGTCATTATTACTCAATTCACTGTTGATTCAGTTTAGTTCAATAACAAAGCTCATCAGTAATAACTGGTAAAAGACAATACTAGTTATCGTCATTGACTAGATTTGAGCATTTCTGGTTTCTAGTTTGGCCTGGGCGATAAAACGGCATTGGTATTTATCGACTGTTAGACACCACGATCAAAAATCGTCATATCGCACACCCCTAGTTAAAAAAAATATGCATTCAGATGCACTTTAAATTTGAGGTGTGCACATGAGATGCAGTGATGCAAGTGTGTGTAAGTAAATGTAAAAATATATATATTGAGGAGATATTGTTTAGGTTAAAACCCAAACCAAGCCATTCACACAGAACATTATGTGAGTTTTTGAGACGGACACACTTGCATTATTTTGCTCAGGCCAAACGTTTCCTTAAAACTTATTTAATCTGCATATAAAATATAATAAAGCAGATTGACTTAAATTGGCTAAATTAAAAATAGCGTCAGCTTTTGTATGTCAAGTTTCATCATGCTAAACAAAAGTAAAATAGGTTAAGAATAAAAATGATGTAACGTTATATTGTGCTACATTTTATAGCTAAACAAAAGTGCTCATACCTGGAGGTACTGCTGCCATCTGTTCCAGCAGGTGCGTCAGTCTCTGATCCCAGACCTGCTGGAAGTCATCCTGGAGCGAGCGGAAAGACTGTGACGGAGACCGAGCCGCGAGCAGGTCCTGCAGACGAGACTCCTCAAACGAGGCCATGTCACGCTGCACCTGCGTCTCAAAGTGAGTCTTATAGCGCTGCGCCAGTCTCCTGTACGCCTCCTGCAATGGGTTCCTCGGGTTAGCATTTCAACGTCGCAATAATCAATACATGAGCATGAACTCAATGTTTGGAGACGCAATATATGTGTGTTTTGCAGCTTCTGGTGCATAACGTGTAGTCATGAGATTTAACGAGTGCTTCTATAAAAATCTGCAGATATGGCCTTGTTTAGGGATCTGACGGCTAATTGGGTTTTTCAGCAATAATGTGCACTCTTAAATTAAATCTTATTAGTGCATTTTTTGTGAGAATATTTACTATTTATTCAAGTTTTTATTTTATTTTGATACTTAATTTCCATGTTCTAAATATTCTTAATTAAATGTTCTAATGTGTGCAGGCCTTTTTGCATTATTATGCTGTTATACGTGTTGCTGGGGGATATTTGTAGAAATAGACAATATTAAATTGTATGGGTCATAATTATCATTTTTATTTTATGCCAAAAAAATAAACATTTGATATTAAGATCATGTTCCGTGAAGATATTTTGTATCGTAAATATATCAAAACTTAATTATTGATTAGTAATATGCATTGCTAAGAACTTAATTTGAACAACTTTAAAGATGATTTTCTCAATATTCAGATGTTTTTGCACCCTCAGATTCCAGATTTGCAAATATTGTCCTATCATAACACACCATACATCAATGGAAATCTTTTTATTCAGCTTTCAGATGATGCATAAATCTCAATTAAAAAATATTTACCCTTATGACTGGTTTTGTGCTCCAAGGTAACATTTTTTATACTGTATTATCAAAAGTATTGGCACCCCTTCCATGAGTACAAATCTTAATGTTTGAGCATATAATGATATTCTAGAGTATTGTGTGCTTCTAATTTTAAACCAAAAGTGACACTTATAACTGGTTTTGTGCTCCAGGGTCACATTTTATGATTGTATTCAGTGGCATTGTTTATCGCCGTTATTTATGGGCAGTATATCGCACAAGAAGTGGTTAAGCCGTGCCGGGCCTAATGCTGGTTGCTGTGATTCGTGTCTAAGCAGACTCTTACCGCAGTCTTGATCAGCACATGGTTCAGTCTGGTTGTTTTCTTCGTGTGTGTAACGACGGCCGTTCTCTGATCCTTGGGAATAATCTGCAGCAGCTGATAGATCACGATCCATTCGTCACGGTTAGCGTCCGCTAAAGCATCAGTGGGACGGTCGATGATCCGCTGGAGCGTTGCAAAGGCCGCCTGTACATGGAGGAAAACCCTATTAACACCGTCTTAAAGAAACACTGCACTATTTTTGCAAATAGGCTCATTTTGCAACTCCCAGAGAGTTAAAGTTTCACCGTTTTTGAATGCATTCAGCCGGTCTGGCGCTAGCACTTTTAGCGTAGCTTAGCATAGATCACTGAATCTGATTAACCGTTAGCATCTCGCTCAAAAGTGATGATATTGTTCCTATTTAAAGCGTGACTCTTCTGTAGTTACATCGTGTACTAAGACAGACGTTGTGATTTTCTAGAGCGATATGGCGAGGAACTATACTCTCGTTCCGGCGTAATAATCAAGGAGCTTTACCGCCGTACCGCAACGATATTACGCCGCGCCTGAAAGTAGTCCCTATAGCTATATCATAACTAGTTACTAGCTGGGGACTACTTTCAGGCGTCTTGCAACTACAGAAGAGTCCAGCTTTAAATAGGAATAATATCAAAACTCTTTGGTCACTTTTGAACGGCTAATCCGATTCAATGATCTATGCTAAGCTACATGCTACTGTCAGACCGGCTGAATGGATTAAAAAACGGTAAAACTCTTTACCCTTGCTTTCTCTCGTGAAACAACACGGACGCAACTAAAACTAATTCATCGGCTGGCTCCAAAAGGGAGTCAGTCCCATAGACCCCCCCCATGTTAAAATACCCAACTTTACAGCAGAAAAAACAAATATTTTGGTCTATATTGCTAATTTTGCCCTTTGTGATAACTGTGAATTTTTTTATAACTCATCCGTTTAAATTATATTAAGCTTTAAAGTTCTGCATAATTAAGGGCGTGACCACTTGAGTGACAGGTGGATTGCCGCTGCGGTCACGCTTGGTGGGCATGGTTTCATTAACCAGCTCCACCCACATCCCGCCTTTCCACCCACTTTCAATTATCCGGGAGTGACGCGCAGCCAAGATGCCCGACGGCCAGCTCCACCCACTTTGCACTTCAAAAATGCTCTTCAGAAACCTACGAGTGACGTGCAAATGTTTTTTTACAGTCTAAGAGGTAAAACTCAACTAACTCTCGGGGAGTCATAAAACGAGCCTATTTACAAAAATAGTGTACTGTTCCTTTAAGACCACACCATCATCATTTACCTGCAGCTTCTCAGCAGACGCCTCAATCCCAGGATTCAGAGGTTTAGTCTCCAGGTTACTCTGATCAGAAGACACGCTGCAGCTCACCTCGGTGCGAGACTGAAACACAATGAGACGTGGCTTTACGAGCACGTTAAAGGAACCGGTTATTCTGGGTTCGAACATGAAGAGAGACTCACCTGACTGAGGGAATGCACTTCAGATTCCAGCAAGATCTTCTGCTGTTCCAGCTGCTCTGCTTTTGATTCAATGTGTGCCAGCTGTGAGAGTATGATGATGATGTTAGCATGAATATACTACGCTTACTGACCAGTGAGCCAAACCACACCGGGATATGATCTAGTCACACACAGTCTTAAAAGTAGTGATCGACCGATATTGAGTTTTTATAACCGATACCAATTATTTGCATGTTTATGTACCCGATAACCGATAACAGAACTGATATTTATTTACTGTTATTAACAGAGTGAAGTCCATTCTTCACTTTCAGTCATCTTAACAACAACAAACAACTGTTGAAAATTAACATCTTTCATGTGAAATTGTATCTGTTTAATAGACTTGAACAATAATTCACTGTATAATATTCTCTGGAATATTGAAATATAACAAACAAAACATCGTATTTTATTGCATTTCTTAACTGTTTTATCAGAATTATTAAAATGTTTTTGTCTAAATTATGAAAACTGCTGACTTTATCTATTTACACAGAACTATACTCAAACTGCGATCGCTTGCGGAGATAATAAATCATTAATTTAGATAGAGATGTATTTATTTAGATGTTTATTGGTGAAATAATGGTTCTATAGTAAATGTTAATATAGTTTAGTGTGTTTCAAACGAGTGAATCTTGTATAAAGTTACA
The DNA here is from genome assembly GCA_027474115.1 of Schizopygopsis malacanthus. Taxonomy (NCBI): domain Eukaryota; kingdom Metazoa; phylum Chordata; class Actinopteri; order Cypriniformes; family Cyprinidae; genus Schizopygopsis; species Schizopygopsis malacanthus. The sequence goes on from JAPDDM010000153.1 coordinate 283,616, forward strand.
TGCAGGTGTGTGTGTGTGTGTGTGTGTGTCCCACTGCTCCAGGTGTGTGTGTGGCCCACTGCTCCAGGTGTGTGTGTGGCCCACTGCTCCAGGTGTGTGTGTGTGGGGCCCACTGCTCCAGGTGTGTGTGTGTGGGGCCCACTGCTCCAGGTGTGTGTGTGTGCTCCAGGTGTGTGTGTGGCCCACTGCTCCAGGTGTGTGTGTGGCCCACTGCTCCAGGTGTGTGTGTGGCCCACTGCTCCAGGTGTGTGTGTGTGTGGGGCCCTGCTCCAGGTGTGTGTGTGTCTGCTCCAGGTGTGTGTGTGTGTGGGCTCCAGGTGTGTGTGTGCCCACTGCTCCACTGCTCCAGGTGTGTGTGTGTGGGGCCCACTGCTCCAGGTGTGTGTGTGTGCTCCAGGTGTGTGTGTGTGGGGCTCCACTGCTGTGTGTGTGTGGTGGCCCACTGCTCCAGGTGTGTGTGTGTGTGTGTGTGTGACTGCTCCAGGTGTGTGTGTGTGGCCCACTGCTCCAGGTGTGTGTGTGTGTGTGTGTGGACCACTGCTCCAGGTGTGTGTGCAACACATTTCACTGCTGCTTATACTCTCTATAATTGTTCATGTGACCAAAAAGAAATTATATATATATTTTTTTTTTTACAAAACCGATATCCGATTATGGTAAAATGCGTAAATATCATTAAACCGATATATCGGTCGAGCTCTACTTAAAAGTGTAACATAACTAAATTGAGAGATTATCCTCCTGCATTATTGACACACTATTTCCTATTTAATACCGTAAAGCTGCTTTGACACGATCTGTATTGCTAAAAGCACTTGAGATAAATAACTGTGACTTGAATGAGCTAAACTCAGTTTGTAGGAGTCTGATTTATCACGCCTGCTCGTTTCAAGTCCTCACCGTCTCCATCTGTGCCTCCAGCTCTCGTTTGAGCCGATCTCTCTCTTCTGTAGCGTCTCGTAAAGACTCGAGGAGCTTCTCGGCGCGGGTCTTCTCGTTCTCCAGCCGATCCTGCACGCCAGCGAGAGACTCCAGCTCCTCGGTCAGATGCTTTCTCTAAAGAAACAACATCGCTTTATGTAACAGTGCTGCTAAATAACTTTCAGGGGAAGGCGGGATAATGTGTTGCTAAAAGATGCTGTGGCGAGATGATGAGAAAAATAGGATTATGAATACGATTTGAAATGCTAATTGAGATTTGTTAGTAAAACTAAATGACCCTGGAGCACAAAACCAGTCATAAGGGTAAATATTATGAAATTGAGATTTAAGCATCATCTGGAAGCTTTGCATTGATGTATGGTTTGTTATGATCGGACATTATTTGGCTGAAAATCTGGAATCTGAGGGTGCACAAACATTTGAACATTGAGAAAATTATCTTTAAAGTTGTTCAAATTAAGTTCTTAGCCATGCATATTAATAATTAATAATTAAGTTTTGATATATTTACGGTAGGAAATGTACAAAGCGTGCTGCTTATGCTCCAGGGTCTCATTTTTTACTTTTAAATATTGAACATTTACACATTTTTGAACATGCATTTTCTTATTAACTAGTAAAAACACATTTAGAACAAATATATTTTTAAGCAGTGTATTGTAGTTAGTTATAGTTATCTAATTCAAAGGAATTTTCTGTATTGATTTTTCAGTCTTTTTGACCTAAATTAAAAATTATGCATTTTATTTTGTGTTTACAATTTTTTTTTGTATGGATTATTTTGTGTAACTAATAATCCAGTGCATTTTTCTACATAAGTGCAGGTACAAACCAACAAGGTGTTATCAAAATGAGCACTGATTGTTTTGATTTCCTCTTTTTGTGTAAACTAGAAGGAAAATGTATTTAATCATTAGAGTTGCCAAATATGTTTTAAAAGCAGCTAAATGTGTTTCTATATGCTTTCTGAAGAAACAGTCGCCAGGGCAGTCTTAAAAAACATTGCTAAATCCAGCAACACAATTAATAAGCTGGCAGCACTTATGTAATGAGCAGTTGTCCTGTGTGTGAGCAGTGTGAACTCAAACGACTGAAATGAGATGCATGATAGATATTAATAAGCATACGGTCTCCTCGCTCTTCTGAAGGGCCAGTCTCAGCTTTTCTCCGTCCTCTCGGGTTCTCTTCAGAGCGTTCTGTTGTTCCTCTTTTGCAAGCGTGCTGAGGTTTAATTGGATGTCTGCGTCTCGTAAAGCGGAGAGATCTTCACTCATTTGACTCAGCTGAGGGGAAACAGAAACAGCGTTTAATCTAGGGCTGTCAAATACGATTTTGCACTTAAATTTCAATATTCGAATTATAACGCAGTAAAAAACAAAAAACAAAACAACGGTTGTTATCTCCCCCGTGGCCACAAGAGGGCGCATCGAGCAAAATATCACTCATACACGCATCTACAAAACAATAAAACACGAATATCTTTGAAAAAATGCATAATGCTTAAAATAATATTTATAAACCATATAAAATTAATTAAGTTGCAGAAACAATGCACGTATGTATAGTTTAATACTAAAGACCGAAAACCAGAGTTATTTTTTTTTAAACACGAGATGCAGAAAATCCGCCATAAAGTCTCGAAGCGTGTTTTTTCTTCAAAACAATAAAATATCACAACTATCTTTGAAAAAGTGCATAATGTTTAAAATATTTATAAACCATATAGAATTAAGTTGCTGAAACAATGCACGCGTGTATAGTTTAATACAAAAGGACCAAAAACCAATCAGAGTATTTTTTTTATTAAAAACATGAGATGCAGAAAATCCGCCATAAAGTCTCGAAATGTGTTTTTTCTTCAAAACAATAAAATATAACGACTATCTTTGAAAACAGTGCATAGTGCTTATAAACCATATAGAATTAAGTTGCTGAAACAATGCACGCATGTATAATTTAATACTAAAGACCAAAATCCAATCAGAGTATTATTAAAAAAAAAAAAAAAAATCCACCATAAAGTCTCGAAACATTGCATTCATTTTACATGCTTTCTAAACGTGTGTCTCTCGTGTGACGTCTATAGAAAGCATCGTCATCGCATCTCGTGCACCACACACAAGCAGCCAGACATGCATTAAATGTGGATTTTATTTTAAACTCTCTAGTTGAATCATGTACGGTTCACCTGCTGCTGAAGCTGAGTCTCCATCACAGCGCTCCGCTCCATCAGATCCACGTTCTCCTTCTGCTGCTGCTTCAGTTCCTCTTTAGCAGCGTGCAGTAAATCCTGAAGCATGTTAGACTAGGGGAAAGAGTAAACGCAGTCAGAGACGTGCTGTGTGGCGCTCGGGTGACATTATTCATGTGAAGACGCCTCACAGTCGCGGCTGCCTCCTGAAGCTCTTTCCTGAACACCTGCTTCTGGTTCCTCAGAGACTCCATCTCCTCCGTGAGAGCTTGGATCTGGACCACAAAGAAATAACAATACAGATTAATGGTTCTGCTCCCTAGTTTTACTGCATTATCAATTCTTGTAGATGTTTCACAATATTTTTTGTCAATACTAAAGATATAAATGTGAACCGAAACTGAGCATGAAGACATTTCCTATCGTAAATATATCAAAACTTATTTTTTGATTATTAATATGCATTGCTAAGAACTTAATTTAAAGATGATTTTCTCAATATTCAGATGTTTTTGCACCCTCAGATTTCCACATATCGTCCGATCATAAACCTTACATCAATGGAAATATTATTTATTCAGCTTTCAGATGATGCATAACTCAATTTTGATTCAGTTTTGACTCCAGGGTCACATTTGGTTACCAACATTCTTCAAAATAGCATCTTTTGTGTTCCGCAGAAGGAAGAAAGTCAGCGGTTTGGATTTTTGGGTAAACTTTAATTTTAAAGCAGCAGTTATGACCAACCAGCTCTGTTCACCGCAAGCTAATAATGAACTGACTGAGTTCTGTTAACTCATCAACTGCACCAAAAGATTCAGTCACTAGAGCGAAACAAATGCATGACTTGTGGATTTGAGCGCTATTTTGATGGATTGATTTAAAAATGACAAATTAAAAAATATATATATATTTTTTTGAACTCAAACTGTGCTTAACATTATATACAGGGTTTCTGCAGAAGGTCAATTTAAGACTTATCCACTTATTTACAAATTGAATGGAGCACAATGTCACTATGGTCTCTAAATGTAAATGTCTGTTTACTGACATTGAAAAAGTAACTCCGATATTTTCTTGTAAATTAAAAAGTAATGCATTACTTTACTAGCTACTTAAACCGTAATCTGATTACGTAACTCTCGTTACCCCCCCCCCCCAACACTGAAACCAGGGGTGGCGATAGGGGTGGGCTAAAGCCCCGAATGTTTTCATTACCATGCCTCGTAAGCACTATCACTGTAGTAAATATTTACTCAATGTTCTCTGCACATATAAGAGTGTCAGCTTTACGTTGTCATTCATTCACTCCCGATAAGCACCGCCCACTGAGGCTCGCAGCCATTTTGACTGACATGTAAACTGGCCAACCGACGATAAGAAGTCATACGATCCAGCCAATGAGATCAGATCTTGTGTAGCCAGGCGGTTCATTAGTGTGTCGTATTTTACTATATCAATTTATTTGAAAATAAAAATGGACATTTCAAATGTTTTCTTCCAAAAAAGGAAGTAAAACACGGCCAGCCAGCACTTAAACGGCTGCCTCAAGTATCTGTAACTTACACCATTCGTCAAAATACGTTATTTGTTACTGAGCTGTCACTGTGAAACAACAAATATAGGTTTTTAAATCATGATGTTGTATTTATTATTCGTTGGGATTTGCATTTTGGATCATATAACGGTTGAGAATGAGTATAGATTACTGTTTACAGTTTAACTCATTGTGACTATTTTATTTGAATACACATTTTTTGAAAGATTTACAGCTTTTAATAAAATAAAGCTTCTTAACCAATGTGACTTAAATGTATTTTATTTAAAGTGTATTCTGACAGGTATGAATGTCTATCTGAAACTGTGCACTGTGCGCTGTCTTGCATTAATGATCGCACACAGAGTTACGTACCTGCTCAAGTTGAGCTTTCCGCTTCTCTGTGGGACTCCGCTGACCAGACGCCTGATGATTCTTCTGTTTGAGCTCTCCTTGGCCCTGGATCAGCTGGAGAGAGAGAGAGATGAATGAGTAATCCTCTTCATTCATTCAGACAGGCACGGCACGCGTGTGCGGTTACCTCTCGAACGCCCTGCAGGATCTCCTGAAGGTCTCCTCCCTCGCTCAGAGACGAGCAGGACTGGTTACACGCAGCGTCTCTCTCCGTCATCAGACGGTCTCTCTCGGCACACACTGACTGCAGCTCCTGTCTCATCTGCTCCATCTGTGAAGCAGCGGAGAAACGCTCTGCTCATGGATCTGAACCACGAACCGGTTGAGATGCAAAACAAATCACGATACAATAGGAGTTTATATGAATGCATCTCTGAGGGGAACCGACTGTCTTTAGAAAACTTTACGTGGTATTTGCTTTCCATCTTGCCTTTGAACGATGCAAATTAAATTAGAGTTCATAAGTGCAGCTCTGCTTTGTTTACAGCGGTAACCAAGGAAACATTGTATCATTACTGTTGATAAGCGATTTGTTTACAGCGGTAACCAAGGAAACACTATCCTTGCTGTTCATAAGCGCTTTGTTTACAGCGGTAACCAAGGAAACACTATCCTTGCTGTTCATAAGCGCTTTGTTTACAGCGGTAACCAATGAAACACTGTATCAATGCTGTTCATAAGCGCTTTGTTTACAGCGGTAACCAAGGAAACACTATCCTTGCTGTTCATAAGCGCTTTGTTTACAGCGGTAACCAATGAAACACTATCAATGCTGTTCATAAGCGCTTTGTTTACAGCGGTAACCAAGGAAACACTGTATCAATGCTGTTCATAAGCGCTTTGTTTACAGCGGTAACCAAGGAAACACTATCCTTGCTGTTCATAAGCGCTTTGTTTACAGCGGTAACCAAGGAAACACTATCCTTGCTGTTCATAAGCGCTTTGTTTACAGCGGTAACCAATGAAACACTGTATCAATGCTGTTCATAAGCGCTTTGTTTACAGCGGTAACCAAGGAAACACTATCCTTGCTGTTCATAAGCGCTTTGTTTACAGCGGTAACCAATGAAACACTGTATCAATGCTGTTCATAAGCGCTTTGTTTACAGCGGTAACCAAGGAAACACTATCATTGCTGTTCATAAGCGCTTTGTTTACAGCGGTAACCAAGGAAACACTGTATCATTGCTGTTCATAAGCGCTTTGTTTACAGCGGTAACCAATGAAACACTGTATCATTGCTGTTCATAAGCGCTTTGTTTACAGCGGTAACCAAGGAAACACTGTATCATTGCTGTTCATAAGCGCTTTGTTTACAGCGGTAACCAAGGAAACACTATCATTGCTGTTCATAAGCGCTTTGTTTACAGCGGTAACCAAGGAAACACTATCATTGCTGTTCATAAGCGCTTTGTTTACAGCGGTAACCAAGGAAACACTTAAAGCGCCAGTGCTGGCAGAGAGAGAATCTGCGTCTCATTCGGCTCGTCTGCTGTTTTTGTTCAGATGTGTTTTATGTAGTCTAGAGTTTCACAAACTAAATTCAGATCACTGTTTTTGCTTCCAATTTCGTAATTATACAATCTCTAATGAAGATTAAAAACTGCTCGTGCTGCATGTACGCTGCATCTATGTTTGGATGATGATTAAAAAGCATATACTAAATAGAAAGAGGACATTCAATTTTTTTTTGCTTACAATAAGTGCTTAATTTTTTGCTTAAAAACATCTGCCAATGGGGTAAGCAAAATTATCTTGTTTAGCCTTTGAATTAAGATTATTTTTCTCACCCCATTAGCAGATATTTTTGCCAAGTTGTCTAAAATACATAAAGACTATTTGAATAATTAAACATTTAATTATTGCAGGTTTGCATCATATACGGAGTTGCATTTCACGGTTTTTATTCATTTTGAGGAATACTGAATATCTGTTTTTGAGTGAGAATAATGAATGCACGTTCACATTTATTCCAGAACTAAAGTAACATGAGGACAGCAGAGCTTTTGGTCAATACATGGGGAAAAATTATTAATGTGATTTTACTTATTTGAAAAAGTAACTCAGAAATGTTCGCGTACATTTAAAAGTAATGCGTTACTTTACTAGGCTACTTGAAACTAATTTATCTGATTACATAACTTGCGTTATTTGTAATGCGTCACCCCCAACACTGATCATGAATCAAGATTATTTATTAAAAATAAAAAGTGATGTTTTTGCCATATGGGCCACCCCTAAGCATGAATCTGGTTACCGTCTCGCTCTTCTCCAGCTGCTCTCTCTCGTCTCTCACGCTCTGCATCGTCTCCAGCAGACGGTCTCTCTCTCGAGTCAGAGCGGTGATGTTCGCTTCAGCCGTCTTCATCTCCGCTAGCTTCTCCTGCTGTTCTTCTCGTAGCTGTAGCAACTGATGAGAGAAAATATGATCGCTCACACTTTACCAAACAAATGATGCATTACACAAAATATACATCACGAGAGATCAGCAATACCTTTCTTGTAGAGTAAAAGCCCTGCACAGTGTGTAGCATATTTGTGTATTTTAGTTTCCATGGTCCTAATAAAATGTACTATTATTAAAACATTATTGAAAAAAAAAAAAAAAAAAAAAACAACGGGCATTTTATATTATATTAGACCATTTTATTTATATATATATATATATATATATATATATATATATATAAAAAAAATGATTAACACTTTGGCACTTTTGGAAAAATACATTAATTAATTATTTATTTTTTTGCCTCTTTGGTCAAAAAAGTTTCCCAACCCGTGCCATAAGAGCGATTCATGAACCAGGGGAACGTTTATGGATGATTTAAGACATAATAATAATGGAATAGTACCCAAAATAACGATTTTTGGCTATGATGCAAAATAAGTTACAGATCTGAGTGACAAAATCCACTTGAAGGTTCATTAAGGCCATTATGATGCGACATGTTTAAACGAGATGAAAAAGACGGTTCAATCTAAAAAAAAAATTTAAGTTGAGAACAGTTTCCATTGACTTTCAAAAGGTCAAAGGGAACCAAAACTGTTTTTTTTTTGTGTTTCTCTTTTATGTTTCCGCAAAATAAAAAGTCATACAAATTTGGGACAACAAAAGAATTGATGACAGATTTTAGTTTTTGGGTGAACTGTCCCTTCAAGTCAAAACTACCCCTGATTGGAGGACTGAAATGACTCACAGCGTCTTCCTTCTCCTCCAGGTCTCTCCTCAGCTGGTTCTTCTCCTCTCTGTTGGCCTTCAGGATCTCCAGGAGCTGCTCTCTCTCCTCGGAGACCGAGGACAGGCTGCTCTGCACCTCCTCGAGAAGCGTGTTTTCCAGATCGCTCTTGCTCTTCTCAGACAGCAGATGCTCTCTCTCGACACAGGCCGCCTGGAGCTGCTCTCGCACCCGGACCAGCTGGGAATCATGGGAGGATAGTCAAAACCTCCCAATACGATAATAGCGCAATATGAAGTCCACGATACAATATTCATTGCAATATATATATATATATATAAAAAAATTCAGAATTGGAAACAGAATAACTTTTGACGGAAACTGCAGAAAATATGTTATTTTGATAACAGAACAAATGGTCATTTATCGGCCGATACCGATAACAGAACAAATGAGCATTTATCGGCCGATACCGATACGGTGGCCGATATATCGTGCATCCCTATTTAAAAGACCTATCGTTTCAATGGGACCACGATAATATGAAGATTGTATTTCCATGTGAGCGTAGAGCAGATGTACGCTGAACCCGTCTGTCTCACCGTCTCGTGCTGCTGCTGCTGGTCTCTCTTGAGCTGCTCGCTCTCGTCTGTGAGCCGCTGTAGAGTCTCCAGGAGCCGATCTCGCTCCTCAGTCACGCCGCTCATCTCCTGCATGACTCCGCTTCGTTCAGACGACACGCGGTCTCTCTTGAGCTGCTCGCTCTCGTCTGTGAGCCGCTGTAGAGTCTCCAGGAGCCGATCTCGCTCCTCAGTCACGCCGCTCATCTCCTGCATGACTCCGCTTCGTTAAAACACGGACGAGAGAGGATAACACGTTCGGATGGTCTCTCTTGAGACTGCTCGCTCTCGTCTGTGAGCCGCATGTAGAGTCTCCCATATTAGGAGCCGATCTCGCTCCTCAGTCACGCCGCTCGATCTCCTGCATGACTCCGCTTCGATTCAGACGACCTACGCGGTCGTAAATTACATTTGGCTATGAGAAAATACTGCTCGCTCTCGTCTGTGTTAGCCGCTGTAGAGTCTACCAGGAGCCGATCTCGCTCCTCAGTCACGCCGCTTTAGAAATAAATATTTTATTTGATTCAACAATCTCCTGCATTACACATATGACTCCGCTAAACGTCGTTCAGGCTACGACACGCGGTCTCAACAAACTATGGAACATAAAAGCTGCTCGCTCTCGTCTGTGAGAAACAATTTTTTTCCATTCATGCATGTAGAGTCTCCAGGAGCCGATCTCGCTCAAAATCAGTCACGCCGCTCATCTCCTGCATGACTCCCACAAAAGCTTCGTTCAGTACGACACACGGTCTCTCTTGAGCTGAACTTTCGCTCTCGTTAAATGTGAGCCGCTGTAGAGTCTCCAGGAGCCGATAAGATACTCTGCTCCTCAGTCACGTGGCGCTCATCTCCTTAATGCATGACTCTTTCAATCGATTCGTTCAGACGACACGCGGTCTCTCTCGGCACGAACGCACTCCAACGCTCGGACCTCTTTATGACTGTTGAATCCATCTGAATCACAGGGAATCGTTCACACAAGGATTCATTCAGAAACTAAACACTAGTAACGATTCATCGATATGATCCCTGACGATACAATACATCGATGCCACGATGTGTAAAATATCGATATCTGTAGTATAAAAAGGCACCTTTATTTTGGCTCTGTCCATATTTTTTTCACATAATGTCCGTCTATGCATTACCACCAACGCGTGCCTTCTCCTTCAATCTCACGTGTCAGGACTCGATATAAGCACTGCCCGAAGGCACGAGGAGAGCATAAAAGACGCTCGGGATTGTTTGAGTAACAGTCAAGCACTGTGTGAGAAGTTTCCCGCGCACACACACATCTAAAGAAGCGCGCACACACACATGAAGCGCACGCACACAGACAGCAGCGTGAAGCGCACGCGCACACACACATACACCACGCGAATACTGAAGCGCACGCGCACACACACATCTCCTCCGAAGCGCGCACACACATTGTTTGTGCGCACGCACACAGACAGCAGCGTCTACACCACGCGAATACTGAGCTCTCCTCCACTTGTTTGTGCATGGAGGAATAAATACAGACAAAACTACATCAACATGCATGTTTTGGCTAATATCCCTGTAAACAGTCGTTTAAGCATAGCGTGCATCAGTACATTAAATCTGTGCTTTCGTTCTTAAAGTGAAAGCAAACTTTTATTGCAAGTATAACGTGGCTGTAAACCAGCATGCAGATGCACAGAAGCTATTCTCTGCGGAATGATGTGATGTAGTTTTTACCGTCTGGTCTCTCTCCTGCAGCTGCTCCACCTCGTCTCTGAGTCTCCGCTGGAGCTGGTCTCGCTCCTCCGTCAGAGAGCTGATGCTGGCTTTCATCATCTCGGTGTCACCGAGTGTGTTCACGCTGCAGCGTTCAGACAGCAGACGCTCTCGCTCACAGCACACGCTCTCTAACTCCTCTCTCAGCTGCTTCATCTGTGCAGGTCGAACAGCATACACCGCTTGTATTTGCTCTCAAGTCACTCGACTCCATTCAATGATTATCCAGCTACGTGTTCACAGATTGATGCTAGTTCATCATGTCAGTGATATGAGCGTGATCTACCTGAAGCTGCTGCTGCTGTGATGTGTTTTCAGAGTCCTGGAGTTTAGAGTTGACGAGCGTTCGCTGAGAATCCAGGTCTTGTACATCGTTCTGGAGACGTTTCACCTTCTCAAGGGCTCCTCTCAACTCCTCTTGATTTTCAATCATCTGCATTTGGAAAAGTTTAATTTTTTTTAATAAGACACTTAGTAAAGGGCTATTCTGACATCAAAAAAAATAAAATTCAAACCCACCCGGAGATTTCATGACCCTCGTTACATCAGAAAACATGTCGATAGTGCCAAGCGTACATTGTTAAACTTATAAACAAGTTTTTTTTTTTTACTGCTTATTCACACTACAGTTCAAAAGTTTGACATCAGTAATATTTATTTTTTTATTGCATTTTTTTTACGTTCTGGAGACATTTCATCTTCTCAAGAGCTCCTCTCAACTCCCAATCATCTGCATTTGGAAAAGTTTTTTTTATTTAATTTTAATATTTATGATCATAATTCAAGTACCTCAAATGGACAGTAATTGCGTTTTAATGAAATATTATATTGCATTTTTTTTTTGCAAACTTATTTTTACTGGAGACTTTTTCACACTACAGTTTCGCCTTCTCAAGAGCTCAACTCCTAATATTTATTTTTTTATTGCATTTGGACGTTCTGGATTATTTTTTAATAAGACACTTAATAAAGGTCTATTCTGAAGTCACAAAAAATAAATACAAAATTTGTCAAAAGTAATTATGAGATTTCATAACCCTCGTTACATCAGAAAACATGCCGATAGAGTCAAGCGTACATTGTTAAACTGATCTCAGAAATAAATGATAGTTTAACAGATACTCCTCTCTGCATAGAAAACACATTTTATTTTTTAATAAGACACTTTTATTCTGATCACAAAAAATAAATCAAAATTTGTCAAAAGTTTTTCATAACCCTCGATCAAATGCCGAAATGCAGTTAAACTGATCTCGAAATAAATGTGAACAGATACAGAAAACACATTTTAGATTTTAATTTCACTTTTTCGACAAATCTTGAGCAGAAAAGACTCAAACATGAATATATCTTACTGATGCCAAACTTGAAGTTGAATGAAATTATAAAACAATAGCAAAAACAGCATGCTCTCATGTGTTAGAAAACCGGTCATGTCATTCTCATCTCACCATTTGGACATTCTCCTGTAGGTCAGATTTGAACTGGTTCTTCTCCTGAGTCACAGCGTCCAGCTCCTCTTTAAGCTGCTGCATCTGTGAGAGAACACACTTTATATAAAGCATGATCTTCAATATCACAGAGAGCGTGTGAAGGCCTCGGATTACCTGCTGGAGGAACTCATCATGCTGTGTGTGTGTCTGTGTGCCGCTGCGGTCCTGCTGAGCCTGCATCAGCTGAGAAAACACTTCTTATGAACACTCTGCTCACTTTAGCATTCATGCATGTGTGTGTTCTTTCAATAGCTATATTGTTCCAAATTACACGGTTGTATGTGTTCTCTTCTCTTATGCATGCTTTTGTCATGCCAATATAGCTAATTGAATTGAATTGAATTGAATTGAGAACGAACGAGAACGAGCGAGAGAGCAGGAGCGAGCGAGAGAGCAAGGAGCGAGCGAGGGAGCAAGAGACAGGAGCGAGCGAGAGAGCAAGAGACAGGAGCGAGCGAGAGAGCAAGAGACAGGAGCGAGCGAGAGAGCAAGAGACAGGAGCGAGCGAGAGCAAGAGACAGGAGCGAGCGAGAGAGCTGAGGAGAGAGCCAGGAGCGAGCGAGAGAGCTTTTGACGTAAACAGAAGTTTATGTGTGCAGCACAATCTGCGAATCGGTCTCTCTCAGTGTGTGTGTGTGTGTGTGTGTGTGTGTGTGTGTGCACGCGAGTGATGCATGTTGGTTAATGTGCATCAATTAAAGCAGCGCATTAATATAGAACAGGTGATTAAACTGACTTGGAACTACCTGTGCATTAAATGGTTATACTGCATACCTGCCAGCCAATCAGAATCCAGTATCCAGACAGACCATGGAATAAATACTAATATAACTCTACAGCTGAATTCAGCATTTACCATCCCATTAGTTTCCTCCAGGTCCGTCTTGAGCTGGTCTCTCTGGTCTCGGAGGCCCTGCAGAATCTCCTGGAGCTGGTCTCGCTCTTCAGTTATTGAGCTGACGGTGCGGCGCAGGTTCTCCATCTCATCCGGGTCGCTCTGAACGTCCTCCATCTGAGCTCTCTGTGTCTCCAGGTTGTGTAGTTTTCCCTGAAGGTCCTTCACCTTCTCCTGAGCATCTCTGAGTTCTGCTTGAGTCTCAATCATCTGCGGTGAATAAATCAAAGGGTTTAAAAAAGCTGTGGATTGAGATCATCATGCTGCAGGATTAAGCGCTCACCATCTCCACGTTTTCCTCCAGGTCCGTCTTGAGCTGGTCTCGCTCTTCAGTTATTGAGCTGACGGTGCGGCGCAGGTTCTCCATCTCATCCGGGTCGCTCTGAACATCCTCCATCTTCTCCGACAGAAGCACATCTCTCTCGGCGCGGACCGACTCCAGCTCGGCGCTCAGCTGCAGCGACTGGCGGTAAAAACAGTGTTAAATCACTGGTGTTAAAGCTGGTGGTTAGTGAGTAGTGTGTAGTGACCTTCTGTGATGACGCCAGCAGTGTGCTGTTCTCCTGAGAGACGCGCTGGAGGTTCTGGAGACGTTCTGAGAGCTGCTGACCCAGTTCTGCTTCCTTCAGCTGAGCCTCAACCAGATCGCTCTCCATCTTCAGCAGCTGATCCTGAGCTTTAGTCGCCTCGTCTTTCAGTCTCTGGTGATCTTCATTCAGACTGGACCGAGCGGATATCAAAGCGTCTCTCTCCTCTCGAACCGAACGCAGCTCTTCTGACAGACCGCACACCTGAGAAGCACCAGATATATTCAAAGGGCTTATAAGCGACGTCACATGCAGCTAGTTTTAAATCTCCAGCTGATGTCTCACCTGTTGAGATGTCTCTTGAAGTTTCGAGGTCAGCTGGTTTCTCTGCTCGGATAAAGTCTCAAGCTCTTCCTTTAGTGTCTGGATCTGCAGAATATTAGCACACCGTCAGAAAGAGAGTGATTAAACTGCACAAACACTCACAGTCATGTAGAAAAGAGGAATAAAGTCCTAGTTACAGACCTGCTGAAGCTGAGAGTGGTTCTCGTCACTGGAATCGTCTTGTTCTGGGTTCAAACGCTGCTGCTTTTCTTCTAACTCGGACTGAATCTGCAGAATCTGAAACAAAACACATTCACTCGTTTCACCTGCATTACAGAACTTCATTTACTCAAACAATACACCACATGTGTCCCTGGAGCACAAAACCAATCTTAAATCGCTGGAGCATATTTGTAGAAATAGCCAACAATACATTGTATGGGTCAAAATTTTTACTTTTTTATACTGGAAGTCCACAACAAATAATTTGCATCACAAATCTTCACTCATTCTTGTTACTACAATGCAACAATATTGCATTAAACTATTTTATCTAAAGTATTTTAGCTGTTGTCAATTTACGCAGATTGGAATTTGAAATCAAATACTATCAGTAAGATTCAATGTTTTGGCAGTAATTTCTCAAATTAGATCAATGGAAGATTTATTCACTTTCAGAAATGCATAAATCTCAAATCTCACAAAATTGCCCCTCTGTTTTGTGCTCCAGGGTCACATATGAGACTCATTTATACATAACAGCATAAATAAAAATATAAGTCCACAATCACATCTTCACTCATTCTCTATAATGCAGCAAAATGTATTTTATCTAAAGTATTTTTTTTGTATGAAGCAGATTTAAATGAGAATACAGTCAGTAAGAAATGACAGTAATACTAAAAAGAAAAATTAATAACAAGGAAATAAGGACGAGTCATGAGTATCTAATGTGAATCAGTGATAGCTAAAGAAAAATGTATGATACGCGAGTAAACCAATGATAAATAAATGAGGTTTTGTGCAGAACGTGACCTGGAGGTTGTTTACATGAAGCTCTCACACACATGATGATGATTCTCCTCACCGTCTCATTTTTCTCTTCCAGATGTGTTTTGATCTGAATATTGTCCCTCTCCAGCTGCTGTAGTGTCTCGTGAAGCTGATCTCTCTCTTCTGTTAAAGACGTGACATCTGCGTTCATCTTCTCCATCACGTCATGCCGGTCCGATCTCTCCGACAGCAGGCGCTCCTTCTCATCTACAGCAGCACTGAGCTCTTCTGTTAGCTGCTTTATCTGCAAATAAACATGAGGCTTTAATACGGAGCATTTAGAGAACCGAGCGCACGTGTGTGTGTGTGTGTGTATGCATCTACTACGGTTTAGAAAAATCACATTTATATGGTACAACTAGGGATGCTCGGCAACCGAAATTATTCTGCAGAGATAGACTGGTTACTGTACGTTGATTGAAATCCCGAAAGGGCCTTAATTAGTCAATAATCTGCTTGTTAGACGGCGTTCAAAGCGCGAGGAAATTCTGCGCTGAAACAGCGTTACTCGGTAACATTATGAATTTGTGATAACGAGACAAACATCTTCCCAAAAACATAATGAGAATAATTTATAAAACTGCAGCACTGAGGTCTTCCTGCAGGTCTCCGCCAAAATAAAAGCCCCATCAACATTCATAAATGTTAGTATTGTAATTTTACTGTCGTTCTGTAATGATAATTACAACAGCTATATTAATACATGTATTACACTGTGTTCAAGTCTGTAATAGATGTGTATCTGTGGGATCTGTAATATTTATCATATTTTGACTTAAGTCTCATTTATGTGTACAGTAAAAAATACATGCCTGATTTAAGAAGGGGTCTCAAATTACAAATAGAATATATATATTTTACCAACTTATTAATATGTAAGTTGCATTGTGCTTTGTTGGTATAGAATGCTAAAAAAAATCAGTTTTAAGTAAAAATCAAATAATTGTTTTGTAATTTTATTTTTTTGGAAAGCAGGACAAAAAAGTAAAAAGCTAAATTTGGGTATTTTTGCAATGGTGTAAAAAATTGTCAATAATATGTGACCCTGGAGCACAAAAGCAGTCATAAGCAGCACAGCTATATTTGTAGAAATAGCCAACAATACATTGTATGGATCAAAATTATAATTTTTTATTTATGCCAAAAAACTTTAGATATTAAGATCAAGTTCCATAAATATATATAATATAAATATATCAAAACATAATTTTTGATTAGTAATATGCATTGCTGAGAACTTATTTGAACAACAGGTGATTTTCTCAATATTCAGATGTTTTTGCACCCTCAGATTCCAGATTTACTAATATTGTCCAAACCATACATCAATGCAAAGCTATTTATTCAGCTTTCAGATGATGCATAATTGACCCTTGTGACTGGTTTTGTGCTCCAGGGTCATAGGTCAAACGGCTCAGGCACCTGATCTTGTAGTTTGTCCAGCTG
>JAPDDM010000153.1:305000-322500 GCA_027474115.1 Schizopygopsis malacanthus
ATGTGTGTGTGTAAATGCATGTATGTGTGTGTGTGTGTGTGTGTGTGTGTGTGTGTGTATAAATGCATGTATGTGTGTGTGTGTGTGTGTGTGTGTGTGTGTATGTATATAAATGCATGTGTGTGTGCGTGCGTGCGTATGTGTATAAATGCATGTGTGCGTGTGTGTGTGCGCGCGTATACATGTATGTGTGTGTATATTATATATATATATTCTTTTTTGTATATTTGGTTCTTCATGCTTATATTAAAATGTATGTTTTCTCATATGTATATGCTTTTGTTTATTGAATATAGTTGTAGACTCTAGGTGAACGCACAGGGGAGTGAGATATTGTTTATGTGTTTAAGTGACTTATTTTGTATAATACTTGTATATATATATAACTTGTCTCGTTTTATTCATGCGCTATCGGGTCCCCCTCGACCCATGCGCATCTTGTGTCTTTCTCCTCAAACATCACCTCGTACTCTCTCTTGCTCTCCCGCTCCAGTTCCTCAAACTCCTCCGCATCTTTCCTCTCGTCTATGTCCTTCTGCAGAGCGTCTTTATCTTTCTGAAGCGAGTCTTTCTCTGCCTTCAGACTCTCCAGATCTTCGTTTACCAGCTGAAGCGTGTGCTTGATCAGGTCTCGCTCAGCAATCACAGCGTCCTTCACAAAACAACGGCATTCAAAGCCCATTATACTACCGTAACGTGAAGAGCTTTTCAAAGGAATAACAAGCCTGGAGAAAGTTAAAGGAGGTGTTTTACTCACTTTCTCAAACCCCAGAGTCTCGCAGAGCTGGATGGCTTCTTCCAGATCTTTTCTCAGCTGAACACACAACCATTATTAAACGTTTTAAAAACCCATCAATAATCTAGTAGACATCGGCGCAGTGATGCATGCATTTTGGGATTGGGATCAAATCTAAATTTACTGGAAAGAGATTCACAAAACTATTCAAAAGACTGGAAAGACCTTGTACCGTCCCCAAAGTGTCAAGTTGTGGGTTTTGGTTCTTTTGCCGTTTTTGGCTGTAAGGAACTTTGAAATGACACAAATTTATAATTGAAAATAATTAAAATGTTCGTCAGCCAATCAGATTCAAGCATTTAAAAAATTAAATTACTAAATAAAATATACATAATAGTATATTAAATATATATAAAAAATTATAATAATTATAATAAAATAAAATATTTCTTTTTAAATAAAATAAATAAAAAAAATATTTTTATATACAATAATAAAAAACAAAATATATATATATATATATATATTATATATATAAAAATAAATATAATAATACTTTTTTTTTTTATAACATTTTATAAATAAAAAATATGTACACATAACAAATATATACACACAATAATAATATATATAAAAAACTAATTATAAAAAAAATCATACACAATTTTACATATATAAATAATATAATAAATAAATATATATATACATATATATATAAAATAACAATAATAATAAAATAAAAATTTTTTTTACTACAATTTTATAAATAAAAATAGAAAACATATACATATCATTAATATTAATTATAATAATAAAAAAATATATATACATAAAATAAATAATCGCAATTTGATTTTCCAAAATCGTTCAGCCCTAACTATTATTATGGTCAACTGCTCCGGTATCTTTAAATCAATATGTGGTTGAGTCAGGTGACCACTCGTTTACCACTGTAAAAATAATATTAAATATTATCAAAGATCTGAGGTGTTCTGGTGCATCTATGGAACTTTCTTGAGGATACTAAGTGACTGTCTTTAAAATTTTGGTTTATAAAGTTCTTTATTTCTGTCTTTGTTCGTAAGCATATGAATGCACCTGAATGTCTGAGTTAAGAATTAGCTGTACATGCTATTATGAGATACCACTGTTGTTTTATTGAAAAATCAAAAGAAAACATGGCCTTGTTTTAAACACCTAGCACCTGTCCTTAGATATATCCCAGGTGTTGATTGTACAGTACCTGTTCACACATGTGCTGAGAGCGCAGGAGCGCTTCTGAAGGCTTCTCCATCTCTAACGAGGAGTGTTTCTCCTCAGCCTCCCGTCTCTCCTGAAGCTCCGCCTCGAGTCGACTCCGCAGCGCCTCCATCTCTTTCTCCAGCTCAGACGGAGCAGCTTGTGCTTCCAGCTTCTTCTGTAGTTCAGCGCTCATCTCCTCGGCTCTCTGTTTGCTCTGAGTCTCTGCCTCCAGCTGACTCTCCAGAGACGCCACCTTCAGCATCAGCTCGCTCGCTCGGGGAGAATCCAGGAAGTGACTCCTGAACAGAGAGAGGAAAATCACAGAAATATGAATGTGTGAGCACTGCTGTCAAATGAAGATGACGATGAAGTCGAGTGTCTGTGTCGAGGGCCCGTGTTGAGGGCCCGTGTCGAGCGTGCGAGAGAGCGCGTTAGAGAGCGTGCGAGAGAGCGAGCGAGAGAGCGTGCGAGAGAGAGAGCGAGAGAGAGAGCGAGAGAGAGAGAATGTGCGAGAAAGCGAGCGAGAGAGCGTGCGAGAGAGAGTGTGCGAGAGAGCGAGTTAGAGAGCGTGCGAGAGAGAGAGCGAGAGAGTGAGTGAGAGAGCGTGCGAGAGAGAGAGCGAGAGAGAGAGCGAGCGAGAGAGCGTGCGAGAGAGAGAGCGAGAGAGTGAGAGAGAGAGTGAGCGAGAGAGCGTGCGAGAGAGTGTGCGAGAGAGCGAGTTAGAGAGTGTGCGAGAGAGCGTGCGAGAGAGAGAGTGAGTGAGTGAGAGAGCGTGCGAGAGAGTGAGCGAGAGAGCGTGCGAGAGAGAGAGAGAGAGAGAGAGAGCGAGAGAGCGAGCGAGCGTGCGAGAGAGCGAGAGAGAGCGTGCGAGAGAGAGAGAGAGAGCGTGCGAGAGAGCGAGAGAGAGCGTGCGAGAGAGAGAGAGAGAGCGTGCGAGAGAGAGTGTGCGAGAGAGAGAGAGAGCGTGCGAGAGAGAGAGCGAGAGAGCGTGCGAGAGAGAGTGCGAGAGAGCGTGCGAGAGAGCGTGCGAGAGAGAGAGAGAGAGAGAGTGTGCGAGAGAGCGAGCGAGAAAGCGTGCGAGAGAGCGTGCGAGAGAGCGTGCGAGAGAGTGAGCAAGAGAGGCAAAATCACAACAAATTTTCACCGTTGGGCCAGTGCTTTAAACAGGCCGGGCGGGGCTAATAGCCTCGGACCTGTAGCACCGAGCCCAAAATCATGATGTGTTTCCACCGTTGGGCCAGTGCGAGAAGGAGAGGAGATGAGGAAAGTTCACAAGTGTCACAAGTTCAGTGATGCAGTAATGAGGATTTTCTCCGGCCAATCAGTGATCAGATTACACGTCATGTTTTGGTAACGGTACGCATAGCTTGGAACCTCAGCCGAGGTGGTACTAAAAAAGTACAGTACCCAGTGGAAAACCCCCCGAAAGTGAACCGCACCATGCAGTGGAAAAGCGCCAATAGGTACCAGTGCCTTATTGGTACCGGGTTTCGGCCCCCAACACTAACGACACCGGATCGGGTTAAAGGAGAGCCGATACCGATCAGTTAAAAAACCCACTCGATGGGCTCGGGACGTGCCTAGTAAAAGCGGTTTAAGACAGTAACGAGTGTCCTCACCCTTCAGAGGAGCTGCGGAGAGCGATGCTGCTCATCTCCATGTCCATGTTGGGTTCCTCCATAGCGGTGAAGTCAAACCGGCTGTCAAACTCATCCATATCTGCATAAATCATAACTTCATACCGTCATATGCCTGCTCAGCTGTAGTCATGTTGCAATCAATTACTAATGCTTTTATCATGATATTGATATTTAAGTGTTGTCAATACAGTATAACTTTCTTATAATAAAACATTTAAATACAATAAAGCAATGCACAAAAAAACACAGATTAAAGTGCATATTAATAATAAAGACCAATAGGTATCATCTTACAGTACGATTTCATTAGTTAATGCATTGATATTCACAATCACAGAATCTATTAATCTTTGTTTAAAATAAATAAATATAAGTTTTAGTTCACGTTAGCTCGGGTTCGTTAAATAACACAGTTGCAACTTTTGATTTTAACAGTGTTATTAAATATTGAAATTACCTAAGATTAACGAATGTTTGGAATAATTTTTCATTGGTAGTTAGCTTATGAATTAACTAATGGAGCCTTAATGTAAAGAGTGAGTAAACCATAAAGAATTAAAATATTATCAAACAATATCATGTTGGAGTCAAGAATAAAATAAAATAATAATAATAATAATAATAATAATAATATATATTTTTTTTTTTTTACATAAATAGCCTACATAAATTAATGTAGGCTATGTTTACATAAATTAATTCTAAATATGTAAGTATTTGGCGCTGCGATGATAACCATTGCAAATACACAAATCAGCGCCATCTGTGACCAGCTCGTATCGTTAAAATGCGTTCAACATTTTTAATAAATAATTATTTGCGGTAATTTGAAGTGTGCACGATAGGGCTGTCAAAAAAACATAAATAAATCGAAAATTCTTCTAATTTAAAATGAAATAAAAATCCACATTCGAATGCAAAAACACTGTATTTGAGTTTTAAATGCATGCCAGGCTGCTTATATGTGATGCGATGACGATGCTTATCCAGCTGAAGCCACTCATTCACAATATAGCAGTTAAACACAACAATGTGAAGATGTTGTGAAAACTGAACCCAAGCCGTTCACACATTTACCACATTTTCTGTAGAGACGTCTATCAGCATTGCTCACAAGAGAGACACACAGGTTTAGAAAGCATGCACAATTAATGCAAGATCAACACGTCTCGAGACTTTATGCATCATGTTTTTAAATAGAATATACTCTTATTTGTTTTCGGTCTTTAGTATTGCATGATAATTTGTGCTTATAATTATTTAAGCAACCCAATTAATTATATACGGTTTTTAAACACTATGCACTTTTTTTAAAGATAGTCGTGTTATTTAATTGCTTTGTAGAAACGTGTACGAGTGATATTTTGCTCGATGCGCCCTCTTGTGGCCTCGGGAGAGATGACAAACACTTTCATCCCCCCTAACAGTGCGTTCACACCAGACGCGACTTGCGTGAATAAATCGCACTATTAGTGCCAACCGAATTAATAGTTTTTGTTTATTATATCCTGTGCTGTTTATGTCCTTTGTTTAGCTCTAGATCTTTTTTCATCCTTAACTCTTGTAAATCTTTTAATAATTGTTCAATCAAGTTTAGATTGTTATAGTTTTCGAATGATAAATGGAGACAGCCCCCAAAAGCAATCCCTGTCTCGTTGCTGCACTCTCATTACACTATACCACAACACTGGTCCAATCACAAATAACTATATTTTACTATACTATTGTGAGTGTATTTGCAATAGGATATAATTATTATAAATGTACAAATATTTGCCATAAGTATAAGGAACCAGCATCTTATTCATGTGGTTTGAGGCTTTTTTTAATGTCCATAACTACCCCTAAACCTACCCGTCCACACCTCACAATGCAAATATATTATTGGTAGCACAATCGGATAGGTAACTTAGCATGTTTCGCAATGCAAGCTCCTGATTGGTTAACGCGGCGTGAATATCCGCCAAAGCTCAGAATTTTTAACTCGAATCGCGTCATTCGCGCCGCCTCATACGCGCGGATTGTCTATCGCATCTTTGCATCGACTTAACATGTAAATAATTCGAAGCTTACCGCTTCATCTGCATCTGGTGTGAACGCACCTTGACTGTAATTATGCCTTTTAAATTCAAATATAGATATTTTAGTACAAAATTCGATATCTACAACTAAGCAAATGCCTTGTGAACCTTTATCTGGTGTTCATTTTCACTATAACTGATGTAAAGCTAGTTTTCTCCATTGATGAGACGCTCTTACCGTCTCTCTCATCAGGCAGAGAGCAATCATCTCTTCTCTTCTTGATGTACGGCTCTGCGAAGCTCATGTCCGCCGAGGCCAGATCTTCATTGACGAGATGAGCCGGTCTCAGCAGCTTCCCAGCCCACGTCACTCTCCTCTTGGGTACCTTTACATATGAACACAACCATCAGACGCATGGTCTTCCCCACCGTGGTTAGATCTAGTGAACTCGTTACCTTAGGGACTATGGCCACGTTTGAGGCAGTAACGAGCAGCTTGGTCAAGTTCTTGATCCGGTCCTGCTGCTCTCTCTGGAGCTGGTCTTTCTCCTGCAGACGCTGACACAGAGACTCTCGCTCGGTCGCAGTGGTTTGTGTGACGGAGGACACCTGAGGAACCAGACGGAGAACAACTTGTGGTCATGTTATTACTGGACGAGCTAGAGATGTCTATAACTATAACTGTTTCCATAATAAAAAGAGTCCTGAGCAAACACTAGCATTTAAAATGATTTAAAACACACGTGACCCTGGAGCACAACACCACTCATAAGGGTCAAATTTAGCTGAATAAATTGCTTTCAATTAATGTATGGTTTGTTATGATTGGACAATATTTGTAGGGTGCAAAAAATAGAGAAAATCACCTTTAAAGTTGTTTAAATTAAGGTTCTTAGCAATGCATATTACTAATCAAATTAAGCTGAAATATTTACGATACAAAATATCTACGCAACGTCCGATTTCAAAACGTTATCACAGGAATAATTTTGAGGTTTTAAGCTGTCACCCCCTCCCCTTTGAAAATAGACTTGAAAGTGCACTATTTAAAGTTAAATTATTATAATTCATGAATTACGTTGGTCTTTTTTAAAGAACACAGACCTCGTTGGTCGCATCTTTTTAAGTGAAAATCAGCAAAAAAGGTTTCGCATAAGTGAAATAAAAAAAAAAAAAGCTTTCAATTTACTGTAAACAAAATGTATTGTAATTTTTATTTTATATAAAATAAATTTTACAATAGGTTTTTTTAATCCAAATTTGGCATACAATCAAACCCATGTCTAAATAAGTAGTGTTCCAAATTTGAAAAAAATTGAGGTTACTATGCAATTTTGTTTAGGCGTTATACCACAAACAGCCACCGGGTGCCATCCAAACACATTGAATTTAGGCATTTTTCTGTCACAAATGTATCAATATCTCTCTCAGTGTTACTGCTATCACAAAATATGGAAAAATATACCAAAATATGGAATCCTGAGACTCAGACCTATCCGATAATATGTATTTTATCAAGATTATCAAAAGTTTTGATTCTATAAGACCATAATACATTTGGAATATGACTCCTCCCACTAAGGGGGAGGAGCCTGCTGAACGATTTTAACGTACAATTTCTATGGTGATGCACAACGTCCGATTTCAAAACATTATTACATGAATAATTTTGAGCTTTCAAATGATGTTTGCTGATCACATGTGATCGGAAAAAAGAAAATGAATATAATTTGTGTGTCAAAGGTCAGCGCTCCTGTTATAGCGTATATGTTTTGAGGTCCGCTCTTGTCATTTTTTATCAACAGAGGTAAAATATCTAATTAGGAGTCTTGCATATTTCCAACGATATATAGTTAGTCATAATTAGATTAGGATTTAATGGTAATATAGTGAAGTAAATTTAGGCACCCAGTGACCGTTAAGGGTTAATAAAATATGTAAAAAAAACGTTTTTTTAAGAAAACAATCGATTAATTGGCCAGTTAATCGAAATTAGAATAGTCCGTTAACCTTCCAATATATAATTTGGGTTAATAAAATATTGAAGTAAATTTAGGCATAAGAAAAAAAAAATAAAATTTTACCAATCGATTAATCGGCAAATTAACCGATTAATCGAAATAAAAAATAGTCGTTATATATCATGTAACCTTCCAATATATAATTAGTCATGATTAGATTAGGATTTATTGGTAATATATTGAAGTAAATTTAGGCGTCCCGTGACAGTGAAGGGTTAATAAAATACTTGCATGTAAAATCCTAAACTCCCCTGCAAGGAATTAATCGTTTAGATTAGCCGATTAATCGATAATTTAATCGGCCGATTAATCGAAGAAAAAAATAGTCGTTAGTGGCAATATGGAAAGCAGTCTAATAATGCGTTTCAGTGATTCTCGTCCGTGGACTGCACCACTTTAGTACTTTATCGGTTACTCACTTAAATTAGAGTACTTGAGCGGATTCTCACCTCCAGCAGACGTCGTTTGAGATCGACGATCTCATTACGGTATCTTTTCAAGAGAGCGCCTTCATCAGAGACCTCGGTGACGTGAGGGTCGTTCTTCATGCGCTTTGCAGCACTAGCGAACTATAACCACAGTGACAACCCCAATTCAACACATCTAGCCATACGGATCCAGATCAGTACTGACCGGTCTGCTCTCGTACCTGTAAAGTGCTGACGGTCTCGTCGGCCGTGGCTGGGGTGATGGTGCAGATGATGACCGTCTTGGCATTGCCACCCAAAGAGTTCTGAAGGATTCGGGTGAGTTTGCTGTCTCTGTAATTCAAGAAGCCTCTTTTGGGTGCAACAGAAAGGACACGGTTAGAGGAAAGAACGGAGTCAGTATACAGCGAGATGTGGAATAACTCACTTCTGACTCTCATCGGATAGTTTCTTAATGACTTGACCCAGTGTGAACAAACTGCGGTTTATGTTGCACCCTTCTTTCAAGCGGGCTCCTGAAACAGAGGGACGAGAGATAAGATAAAACTCATTTTAGACTGCTCAATGCAGCTATCCGTTATATATTTTAAGCTTCGAAAATAAACAACATTTGCAAAAATGCTTCCAGCAATCGACTCTGTTGGCGTAACTAAGCGAATCTATTGCACGTTCTATTGTCTCATTGCATTTGTGTGTGTTTGGTCACCATTGCTAGTAATACACAGATTTAATTCAATTCATATATATATAAAAAAAAAATAAAAAATTATCCCATTAATTTCCTATGGTCAGTCAAAATATTTTTAATGACTACTCAAGACTCATCGAATAAAGTCGAATTTTTTATTGGGGGGGGGGGGGGGCTCTAAAAGTCACCAAGTTTTAAACCACATTGCATTGATAGACGGTGTTATGGTCTTTGCACAATTTTCGCATTCATCATCCTTTCCTATCATAATGCATGCTATGGATTAGGTCTGCAACAAATGATAATTTTAATAATCGATTAATCTAAAAATTATTTCACTGATTAATCTGTAGACATTGACTAATTTTTCAGCTTTTGCACTTGGTTACAATATTGAGTTATGCATATTCTAACAAATATATGTGACCCTGGAGCACAAAACCAGTCCCTCCCCCCAATTCAGGACTTAAAATGCAGTAACTTTAAGATATTATGTCTTGTTTCTGAATTTTTCCCCCAAATTTAGTTAAAGTAAAAATATCTCTCAACTGGGTTAAGAAAATTAATCTTGCTTAGCCTTTGAACAAAGATAATTTTACTTTTACTTTTTACTTGTCAAGTAAATGCATCCCGATTCAAGAATTTGTAGATATTTATATACTAGAAAACAAGACATGAGCACGAAGGAAGATATATTTTTTGCAGCGCACTCAGACGGAGGAATCAATTTTAATGAATGCATTAATTAAAACACTTAAGAGCTGTTAAACAAGCAACAGGCTGAAAGAATAAAACATTACCCTCAGCTCCTGTTTGACTCGCCCGCTCGGCACCAGCGAGATCCACCAAGTTCTGCAGGAACACGAAACCAACAGCTGAGTAAACAGAACAGCTGCTGCTCAGCTAAATTATATGGCATTGAATGGACCCCAGACGGCTCCAGGATCGTTTTGAGCTCACCAGATGAGACACTATGATGGCTCCATCAGCGTTTTCACCGGACTCCGAGTCACTTCTCTCACGGCTCTCCAAGATCTGACCAAACAAGCGAGACGCTTCAGAGTCCAGCCTTAAACGAACACTACACTATGTTTGGAAATGGGCTCATTTTACGACTCCCAAAGAGTTAAAGTTTTACTGTTTTTGAATCCATTTAGTCGATCTGGCGGTAGCACGTAGCTTAGTATAGTTAATTGAATCTGATTTTCCGTTAGCATCTCGCTCAAAAGTTTGATATTTTTCCTATTTAAAGCGTGACTCTTCTGTAGTTACATCGTGTACTAAGACTGACGTTGTGATTTTCTAGAGCGATATGGATAGGAACTATACTCTCGTTCCGGCGTAATAATCAAGGAGCTTTACCGCCGTACCGCAACGATATTACGCCGCGCCTGAAAGTAGTCCCTATAGCTATATCATAACTAGTTACTAGCTGGGGACTACTTTCAGGCATCTTGTAACTACAGAAGAGTCCAGCTTTAAATAGGAATAATATCTAAACTCTTTGGTCACTTTTGAACGAGATGCTAACGGCTAATCAGATTCAATGATCTATGCTAAGCTACGTGCTACCGCCAGACCCGGAGATTAAAAAACGGTAAAACTTAATAATTGTAAATTGATCCCATTTACAAAAAATAGTGTACTGTTCCTTTAAATCAGACTCCAGACACTTCTTACCATGCGAAAGATTGTATGAGAGCGGCTGCTACGCTGGTTCATTTTCGTTTTTCCATAATGTCGGTTTTCTGCATGAATAAAGTGATGAGCAAACAAGTCTTACAGTACACCAAAACACAGAACTAAGGATGCGCGAGCTTTACTTTCTCCTTTGGTGATCCAGGACAGGGCTTGTTCGGGAGACGTCACCAGCTCCTCCGTCAGATCAGCCACGTACACGTTTTTCTGTGGACACACTCCGAGTTTATTTATCCACTTTTTAACACCACGCCAGCATCAAGGCTATTTTCATGGCGATCTCAGTGAATAAATTATACAAGGCATACAATTAGCAAACAGTTATACACTAGACTTAGAATCACTTAGACACAACCGTTGTCTATTTATATTAAAAACATGTTTCACAGCATGATTTCTTTAATTAATGGTCAATGTGTTAATTGTATAGACTATTTAACATTCAGCGCTTGATCTGTAGTAGTTGTTGTACACCGAACAAAGCGCTTTTGTGTATTGTTGTACACCCAAAGCGCTTTACAATCATGTGGGGGGGGGTTATTAGGAGGCCATGATTGACAAGGGCCAGTGGGGGGGATTTGGCCAGGACACCCCTACTCTTTACGAGAAGTGCCATGGGATTTTTAATGACCAGAGAGAGTCAGGACCTCGGTTTAACGTCTCATCCGAAGGACTGTGATTATGTCCCGCCCACGGACGCTCAGCGTGAATGGAGGCGTGGCCTGGACCCCGGGCTGCTGCGTGATGATTGGAGGGTCTGTCGAAAGACTGCATCTCCTTTTGATTGACAGCGATTTTGTACTATAAAAAGTCGCTGACGCTATTCGAGCTCAGTGTAGTCGAAAGACAAACTGTTGCAACCTATTTCTTGGCCAATGTTCATCATACATGTCACACAATTATACACCACATTCCTTGTTTCAGTTGAACCTAATTCCCACATCCGTCGAGTTTAATATCTTTTAATCATTTGTTCATTCATTCATTCATACAGTAGGCTAGAGCATTTTCTTGAAAAGGAGCGTAGGGCAGAATTTACGTATAAATAAATGGATAATTTTTCTGATGTTGTCCGAGCTTGCCCTCTTTGAAAGACCAGCCACTGTTTCACAGTCATTTCAGTTTGTCGGCCGGTTAGTATAGTATTTAATGCCAGCATCTTAGGCTATTTTCATGGCAAAAACACACAAGATTGTTTACATTAACATGTGATTAAGAGCTGAAACTCACATACGCGGTGCGAGAACAATAAAACACAAACCACTTACGTAGTTTCCTTCACGAATTTCCAGAGGTTTCCTTTTCCAGCTGTCGCAGAGCAGATCTGTGACCGTTTCGTTGTAGATTTCCATGTAGCTCACACGCAGGAGAAACTCTTTCTTTGGACACTAGACAGACGCCAAGAAATAAAACTATGGGTTATTTCACTCATACACTAAATTGCCAAAAGTATTGGCACCCCTTCTAATGAAAGGTTTGAGTGCTTTAGTAATTTCCATGAGTACAAATCTTAATGTTTAAGCATATAATGATATTCTAGGGAATCTAATTGTATAGCAACAGTTTGGACTCTTTTCTATTGACTAACATGACAGTGTCTCTGTGTATAAGACAAGAATCAAAGAGAAATGATGATTCAGTCAGTGTGGAAGAACTTGACTGGTCTGCAGAAAGCAGCTGAACACCTCTGGTGTGACTTTAAATGAGCCACAAACTCATCACCAAACACTAATGACTTGTACATATGGGTTCAGTCATTTCATACACTTCTCTAAAACTGTTGATGGAAATACAATTTTTAAGTACATGAATTATGTTTCCATCTTTGTTGGCACAGTTTGGAAGTGCCTTTTTCTCTTCTAAAGAAGGGGTGCCAGTACTTTTGTCCACGTAATGAATGTAAAGTAGTCAAAACTTTCAATAGAAGGGGCGCCAATACTTTTGGCAATATAGTGTATATGTGACCATGGAGCACTAAAACCAGTGTTAATTTTGGGAAATTTAGATTTATGCATCATCTGAAAGCTGAATAAATAATATTTCCATTGATGTATGGTTTGGACAATATTTGTAAATCTAGGAATCTGAGGGTGCAAAAACATCTGAATATTGAGAAAATCATCTTTAAAGTTGTTCTTAGCAATGCATATTACTAATCAATAATTAAGTTGATATATTTACGGTACAAAATATCTTCATGGAACATGATCTTAATATCTAATGATTTTTGTCATAAAATAAAAATTGTATAATTTTGACCCATACAATGTATTGTTGTCTATTTCTACAAATATCCCCCAGCGACCGTTTTGAGATCACGTACAAATATTTGAAGGGGATCAAAACCTCATCAAAAGTTGTCCTAAACCCAAAACAATACCCGTTTTTGTCTTAGGACAACTTTGATGAACTTTTTTGATCCTCTTCAAATGTTGACTACTGTAGAATAAAAAAGACATTGATTAATTAGAGGAATAGTTCACTCAAATCACTTTTAGGTGAACGATTTCACTGTAAGCTGGTTCATCTGGAGGAAGATCTCAGATCTGAGCTGTTGACGTTTTGTCTCGACGCCAGGAAGATTCATAAACACTTACATTTTTAATAGTTTTGAAGACGTCGGCCATGGCGAGAGGAATCACTCCAGGGTTACGCTCGCTTCCCATCATGGTGAAGGTCTTCCCGGAAGACGTCTGTCCGTAGGCAAATATGGTGCCTGAAAATATGATTATACATAAACGAAAACATACACTACCAGTCAAAAGTCTTTGAACCGTAAGAAGTCTGTTCTGCTCACCAAGCATGCATTTATTTGATCCAAAATACTGTAAAATTTTGAAATATTTGTACTATTTAAAATAAATGATTTCTATGTGAATGTGTTTTAAACTAATTTATTTCTGTGTTCAAAGCTAAACTTTCAGCATCATAATGTCAGAAATCATTGCAATATGCCGATTTGCTGTTCAATAATTATTTAGTATAATTATGAATATTTAAAGCAATGTTTTTCAGGATTCTTTTAATAGAAATATCAGCATTTATCTGAAATAAAAAGCTTTTTTAACTTTAGAGTCTCTCTCTCTCTCTCTATGTATATTTTTTTGTTGGGGGGGGGATTATATAAATTATTTTATTTAGCAGGGATGCTTTAAATTGAGCAAAAGTGATGATAAAGATATTTATGGAAAAAAATATATTTCTATTTTTTTTTAAATCTATTTCAGATAAATGCTGTTCTTCTGAAATTTCTATTAATCACAGAAACCTGAAAAAAATCTGCTCCGCTGTTTTCAACAACAACAATGTTTCTTAAGCGGCAAATCCGCATATTTTTATGATTTCTGAAGATCATGTGACACTGAAGACTGGAGTAATGATGCTGAAAATACAGATTTGATCACAGAAATAAATTATGTTTTAAAGTATATTAAATTAGGAAACCAATATTAGAAATTGCAATAATATTACACAATATTTCTTCTGTATTTTGGACCAAATTAATGCAAGCAGAAGAGACTGCTTTAAAAATCTCAGGGTTCAAAAACGTTTGACTGGTAGCTATAGTGTTCATATATACACACGCTATATTTTCTGTATGTACGGTTGTGTTGACTTGTTGATGAATTATTATTATTATTCCTGGACTCACCGTTGTAGCCTTCGACTGCAGACACGACCAGCGGCTTGGCGAAGTCCTGATAGAGCTGAGCCGTGGTCTCTTCAGCGCTGAACACACGGTCTGAAACACATTATGGTCAGAACATAAGTCTGGGAGCACTGGTCAGCGCCGAGCGGCTGAAGCGGGACTCACCGAAGCTGAAGCTCTTGGTTTGAGCTCCGTCATCATCCAGCTGATGGATGGCCTGTTTGTCTGCTCTCCAGTAGAGCTGCACTTGCTCTGAACTCTCAGACTCCTCTCTGAAATCATCATCATATTATCATCATCAGTACATTACAGTTAGGTCTGACAATCAGCCTTAAAGGGACAGTACACAATTACTCGCCCTCGTGTCGTCCAAGAAATGAACAAATTAAGATGTTTTGCTCTCTGAACCTTCATAGACAGCAATTATATCACCACGATCAAGGCTTAGAAACATAGCGAGGACATCGTTAAATTAATCCACGTGACATCAAACGTAATTGTGCGAAGCGTGTGCAAAGAAAAACTAAAATAACGACTTTATTCAACAATTAATCTCCTTCACGTCACACTACAGCACCATTTTGGAGAGTATCATATACGTAAACATATGCAATGTGTCTATGAGGATACGGGCGATAATTCGTTTACGTAATTATCGCGATATAATTTTCCTCTAAAACGATATGAAAAGTTCAAAAATTTTCGTATAATGTATGCTCCAAAAGCAACGAAACCACGTGCATTTGAATCGCGCCACACGGAGCGTTTATCCGTACACAGTTCAAACTGCGCGCGCCCGAGCTCACTAGAGCAGATGCGTTTACTCGGTCACGTGACACTAAGAGTGCCGTGAGATCCAGTCAGTAGGCGCGTTCGACTTAGCGGCGCTCACAGTTATTAAGACATCAAAGTACCGCGAGAGCCATGAAAGCATAGGTTTAATCTGCTTTATCGTCTCGCGGTATGATGTCTTACACTGACCATTCTGTGCAGCGCCGCTTTAAGTCGAACGCGCCTAATGTGAGAACACAAGCCGAACATGAGCTTGCAACGAGACAGTAAAGGCTTTTCAATATGCACATCGCCATTATTTACCATGGATTTACTGATAACATTCACTGTATGGTATTGTGGCAGAAATGTGAGATATTCACATTTAATATTATTACAGGAGTAATGGATATATTTAGTAAGTATGTGTGGTTAAGGCGATGCATGTGTACATTTATACTGAATGGTTTTAGACTATGTCTTTCTACAAATACACTACTTAAAAACCATTTAGTTATATTTTGCCATTTATTGAGGTCTATATGTGTTAGGTTTTAATTGTTTATCATTATTTAAATATATCTATTCAGGAACCAATGCTTATAAATATCTTTCGGTCAGAATACATGGAACGACATATAAAACTGAGGTTGCTACAGAGTAATTAAATTATAATCACACAAAAATGTTACTGCACAACACAAGCACTCAAATGTGTATTTCTAAGAGACACAAAAAGATATTATTATCATTCATATTATGAGACAACCAAAACCGGTTTCTTGATTTTGAAACAATATCACACTCATTAGAACATGCATAAACAAGAAATACATATCATTTAGATAATTATTGTGTTAAGGAAAATTAATGGTCTGGTTTGTACTTTTTTGGAGCAAAAATCTGCTTTAAACTTTAGAAATAAAGATTTGACATTTATCGATAATTATCGATATCTTTGAAAATAATCGTGATAATTTTTTGGGCCAATCGCCCAGCCCTACATAGGGCTGGGCGATATGGCTGAAAACTGTACAGTATCAGTGTTTCATATCGGTCGATATCGATAATTATTGATATTTTTTATGACCCATTTCAAATAAGGACAGGAGAAAAATTATTACATTTAAACATTTTTATTTTAAACTTAACCTTCCTCTGATCATAATCCCCTCAGTTATGACAGAAATGTCAACAACCATGGAAAACTCAAATAATCAAAATGTAAACATAAGTTAAAGTCACAATGAACTTAACAATTATCTCTTAACATTTGGTTGGTTGAATCGGCTGTGCTCCAAAGGGTGAGCCGGCAAGGTGGTACATCAAGTTCGTGGTATTACTTTGCGGGGACGACGGTCTTGCTAATTTGCGCAATTGCTGACTACGGTCAGACATATAATATCCAAAAAAACTGCCATGATACTGGCGAGCTGACTTTTCCTCTTTTATTTACAATTTCTCGTTCGCTGCGGCACTCGTTTTCTGCTTATGAAAAGGAATCCACAGACACACAGACACATATGGCGCACAAACTGATACTGTTACTGATTGGCTGTTAGCTCACTCCCTCGTTGCTAGGTTACAGAGAGCGAGTCTTTGTTAATGCAACCAAACTCTTCGCAACCTCTGTTTTCTTCCGACGAAGAATACAAAATATCACGTTTTACACACATTTTGTATTGATATCGATCACGTCTATCGCGATACATATCGTTATCTTTTATCGCCCAGCCCTAGCCCTCTCTATACACGTTATAGAGATGAATTGTTGAAGTCGTTATTTTTGTATTCTTTGTGTATGAAGTATTCTCGTAGCTTCGTAAAATTACAGTTGATGTCACGTGGATTATTTTAACTGTCTTGCTATGTTTCTGAGCTTGATCTGTTAGGAATTCTCAAAAATCATTCAATATGTCTTTCGGTTTGGAACACATGAGGGCAGTAATTAAATTAATCACACACAGACACACTGACACACACAGAGAGTCACACACACAGACACACAAAGAGAGACTCTCTCACACACTTTACAGACGCTTTTATCAAAGTGACTTACAGTGCATTCAGGCTACATTTTGAGATGTGACGTGTGTTCTCTGGGAATCACACACCACAACCTTTGCGCTGCTAACGCAATGCTCTACTGAGCCACATAAACACACACACACAGAGTGTGTCTCTCTCTCTCTCTCTCTCTCTCACACAAACACAGAGACTCTCTCACACACTCACACACACAGAGAATCACTCACACACACAAACACAGAGACTCTCTCACACACTCACACACACTCTCACACTCTCTCTCTCTCTCTCTCACACACACACACACACACACACACACAGAGAGAGACTCTCTCACACACTCACTCTCTCACATACACACACACTCTCTCTCTCTCTCACATACACACTTGTTGTGCTTCAGGTGTAACGTTAATAGTACATTTCAAAGAATTCCTCCTTTTTTAAATGTGTCAAAAAGCACTAAAGGCTGTAATAACATTTAAAAAAAACTGACTAGTTTTCCCCCATATTTACTCAACGAGAACTTGCTGATAAAATATGTTCTTAGTTAAAAATATTAAGTATTATATTATATA
>JAPDDM010000153.1:327500-365000 GCA_027474115.1 Schizopygopsis malacanthus
TCTGAAAATACTTCAACTGAGATGCATTTACTAGATACGCAAAATTATATTTACTCATGTTAGAAAAAACTTCAACTGAGATGCATTTTGCTTAAAACAACAATTTTATTGACACCTGTTTATTTTAAGCAAAATACACCATTTAGTGTTTTCCAACAAGACTAAATGTAATTTTGCGTATCTATTAAAATGCATCTTAATTTAAGCATTTGTAGATATTTTGACTAGAAACATCAAAAAAAAATAATTTTACTTAGTTATTACTGACTGAGCTTGATGGATGTCAAAAGAAAGATTTATATCATATTTAGATATTCTGTCTCTGTTTAAAAGCCGAACAGAACGGTGCATTTACTCTCGCCGAGTGCTTACTGCTCAATAAACTCAATAATAATAATAATATCAATAATCACTAATATGAAACTCAGAACAGTGCCGTCTTCACCCTGAGCTCTTCGAATGTGTCCCTGGAGCACAAAAGCAGTCATAAGCAGCACAGCTATATTTGTAGAATTTTCAAAATTATACATTTTTATTCTAAGCCAAAAATCATTATGATCATGTTCCATGAAGATACTACCACAATTAGTAATATGCATGGCTAAGAACTTAATTGGAACAACTTTAAAGGTGGTTTTCTCAATATTCAGATGTGATTTCTCAGCCTATCCTAACAAACCCTACATCAATGGAAAGCTGCTGTATTATTTATTTCAGAAAGCAGTCGGTCCAGAGGTCACAGAGGTCAAGCACATCTCTATGAGGTGTCCGGTGCTGTATTAGGACACGCTGCAGGTGGAGGATTTGGGCGGCTGCTCCAGGATAGACTCTCGGCGCAGGTCGTTGGGCACCGTGCCGTTCGGACCCCACACGTTCAGCTCGCCGTAGATGCCCGTCTCGATCATCTCCTCCTGCCAGGGGATGGCGATGTTTCCCGACGCAAACTCATCGCAGAACGTCTTGTCATCGTCCTCCAGACAGACGCCCTTCACCGTGGAGAACGCGCCCACGTCGTCCAGGTTCTTGGCGTAGACCGTCTTTGAATCCGGGACGAAAGGAGGCGGCAGAATCCCTGTAGAGCACCAGTGTGGAGTTAGTGCACTCAGAAGACAAGATCTGGTGGATCTGCACTAGTGTTCGGGAATATATTTGATCAAAAATACTGTGAATATTGTTATGATGCAAAACAGCTGTTTTCTATGTGAATATGTGTTTCACTATAATTGTATTTTCAGCATCATTACTCCAGTCTTCAGTGTCACGTGATCTTCAGAAATCATAATAATATTAATTTCTGATTATTACCAATGCATAGTATTTTTATGGAAACAGTGATGTATTTTATTCTTCAGGATTCACAGATTAATAGAAAGTGCGTCACTTTAAATGCATCCTTGATTAATAAAAGCATTAATGACTAATAAACCCAAACTTTTGAATACAATGCGTCACATTTTCCACAAATATATTGAGCAGCACGACTGTTTTCAACATTGATAATAACTCAGCATATTATTATGATTTCTGAAGATCATGTGACACTGAAGACTGCAGTTATGATGCTGAAAATACAGCTTTGATCAATTATAATATAACACATATTTACATAGAAAACAGCTGTTTTAAATCATAATAACATTTCAAATTTTGTACTGTATTAATGAACAAATTAATGCATTTTCTGTGAGCAAAACAGACTTTATTAAAAATCATAATAAGTGTCCCTGGAGCACAAAACCAGTCACGGGTATATTTGTAGCAATATCCATTGTATGGCTCAAAATTATCATTTTCTTTTATGCCAAAAATTATTAGATATTAAGATCATGTTCAATGAAGATATTTAGTATCGTAAATATATCAAAACTTTTATTGATTAGTAATATGCATTGCTAAGAACAACTTTAAAGATGATTTTCTCAATATTCAGAAGTTTTGGCACCCTCAGATTCCAGATTTTCAGATATTGTCCAAACCATACATCAATGTAAATATGATTTCTTCATCTTTCAGCTGATGCATAACTCTCAATCTTGTGCTCCAGGGCTCTCACCGGCGTCGAGTTTTCTCCAGTTGATCTCGCTGAAGAACACATGCGCTCGCAGCTCGTCACACGAGCCGTTCTTGAAGCCCAGTCTCTTGTCCACCTCTTTAGCCAGCAGACCCTCACAGATGGACTTGGCCTTCTCACTGAAGGATTCTGGGTAATTCACCGGCTCGTTCAGGATGCGCTTCTTCACCTCTTTATTCTCCACCTGAGGAGCACAGCAGAGGTTATTATACATAAATAGTATCTTTCTGTTTTATAGTATAACTATTGAATCATTCTTGAATCAGGATGCATTTACTGGACAACTCGTTAAGATATTTCATCTTGTTTTCTGAAAATATTAATGCACATTTTAATTATTAAAATCTAAAATATATTCCAATGTGGTTTAATTTTTTTAATCTTAATTCAAAAGCTACACTAGATGATTTTTCTTACCCCATATTTGTACTTGTTTGAAGCAAAAACTAACACAATTTGCATAAAGTCATATCTTAAGTCATTTTTCCTCTTAATCTTAATTCCAGAAATTGTAGATATTTATACAAGAAAACAAGATAAAATGTTAAAGAATTTTTTGTAGTGTACAGAGGCAAGAACAACAGCTGCAGATATGAGAGTGTAACCAAGCAGCTGACGGTACCCATTGACTTGCATTGTATATATATACATATATACATATATATATATTCATACTAATGATATGGAAGCCCGTTTCTGTCACTGAATAAAAAAATTAAAAAGGTAACTGATATTTTTGTCTCACAATTCTGATTTTTATTCTCAGAATTGCATGATATAAACTCACAGGTGCGTGTTATAACGTCAGAATTATGGGATATAAACTCACTATGTGTTTGTATCTCGCAATATTGACTTTTTTCTCAGAAGTGTGAGATATAAGGAGAAAAAAGACTGATGTGATACGTTTATATCACGCAGATGTGAGAATATTTTTATATTTTTTATTGAATGGCTTCTATACAATAGGAACCATCAACTATTTGGTTACAAAATATCTTTTTTGTGTGTGTTTGAGAGCTGAAAGAAACTCATGCATGTGTGGAAGTACATGAGTGTGAGTAAGAGGGTTTTATTTTTGGGTGTACTGTCCCTTTAATGCTAATTGACGCATTTGACCAGTAGGTGGCGCCGTCACCAAACCATTACAGCATCTTCAGGAAACGATCCCAAAATTAATGCATTTAAATTCAGACTTTTATCCAACGTAACTTTCAGTGCATTGAAGCTAAAAAAGCACAAATGCATTGATCAAAAGTCGTGTATTTCTCTGTAATTTGGTTCAAAAGGTTGACGTCTAATCTTGAAGTGTGGTTGACACTAGATGGCTGTAGTTTGAGAGCCCAAATGTGACATGATAAATGTTCAGATGCTGCCCTAGTTAGTGTGCCAAACATTCCTCCATGGACAGCACAAGAACAGAGAATAGATGTGAGTTAAATGCTATGCTTTAAATCCATGAATATTACTCTACTGATACACCTGCAGGTTTACTCATGTGTGGTGTATGTTAGGAGGATCTGCTTGTATGAACACAGCTTCACATTTACAGAAGTGACATCAAACGTCTCTTTATAGGGATATCGCATTGTGCTCGCAACGCCAAGGTCATGGGTTCGATTCCCAATGATATGCATAACTTGAATGCAATGCATTTTCCATTGCATCGCACTATTGTTCCATTGTTTTGTGCCGGACGGACTCCGCGTCTCGTGCATGACACGCCGCTCTATAAATGCTACACAGTTTAAATGAGTTTGGATAAAATCATCTGCTGAATGCATGAATGTGATTCTCTGTTGAAGATCACCTTCTCTCCTCGAGTCCTGAACGGTCCTTTAGCGGCGATGAACTCGTACAGAGTGACCCCGAGAGTGAAGTAATCTACTGAGTAATCATACTCTTCACCCTTGAGCAGCTCCGGGGCCATGAACCCTGAAAACACACACGCACGCACGCACGCACACACACACACAGAGAGAGAGACGCACACACACACACACACACACACACACGCACACACAGACACACGAGAGAGACACACACATACACACACACACACACACACACACACACACACACAGAGAGAGACACATACACACACACAAACACACACACAGAAAGAGAGACACACACACACACAGAAAGAGAGACATACACACACACACACACACACACAGAGAGAGAGAGAGAGAGACACATACACACACACACACACGCACACACACACAAGAGACACATACACACACACACACACAGGTGAAAATGCTTACGAATGAACCTCGCAGCATCAGTACTCATGAGACAATATCAACCTGCTTGTATTCAGTGTATATGAATGTATATGAGCGTATATGAGTGTATATGAATGTGTATGAGTGTATATGAGTGTATATGAGTGTATATGAGTGTATATGAGTGTATATGAGTGTGTATGAGTGTATATGAGTGTATATGAATGTATATGAATGTGTATGAGTGTATATGAGTGTATATGAGTGTATATGAATGTATATGAATGTGTATGATGTGTATGAGTGTATATGAGTGTATATGAGTGTATGAGTGTATATGAATGTGTATATGAGTGTATATGAATGTGTATGAATGTGTATGAGTGTATATGAGTGTATATGAGCATCAAGGTGTGAGTTTTGATCATGACTGAGGTTTTCACCTGGAGTTCCAGCGTAGCCTTTGATTTTGAACTGGTCATCCGCGAGCTCCACAGCCAAGCCGAGGTCAGAGATACGGACGTGACCTGAAAACACCAGCATGACGTGTGTGACCCAAACCACTCTCAACCCATCAGATGTGTGTGTGTGTGTGTGTGTGTGTTGATGAGTGAAGCAGTTTAACATCTTCACCTTCATTATCGAGCAGGACGTTTTCTGGTTTCAGGTCTCTGTAGATGATTCTCTTCTGGTGAAGATGCTCCATGCCTTGAATGATCTGAGCAGCGTAATAACTCGCTCTGGCTTCAGAAAAGCCTGGGTTATTCTCATCCACATTATAGATGTGATACCTGCAAAACAATGACACAGACTCTAAAATATTTACATATATTCATGAAAAATTATTTTTAATATTATTTGTATTTTTATTTAATTTAATTTAATTATTAAATTTTATTAAATTTGATTAAATTTGATTTT
The DNA here is from genome assembly GCA_027474115.1 of Schizopygopsis malacanthus. Classification (NCBI taxonomy): domain Eukaryota; kingdom Metazoa; phylum Chordata; class Actinopteri; order Cypriniformes; family Cyprinidae; genus Schizopygopsis; species Schizopygopsis malacanthus. The sequence goes on from JAPDDM010000153.1 coordinate 332,727, forward strand.
TTTATTTAATTTAATTTTATTTATTTTAATTTTAATTTAATTTTATTTTAAATAATAATAAAATTATTTAATTTTATAATTTTTTTTTATTTTTTTTATTTAATTTAATTTTTTTTTTTTTTTTATTTAATTTAATTTATATTTTATTTTATTTTATTTTATTTTAAAATAAAATAAAATAAAATAAAATAAAATAAAATAAAATAAAATATGGAGATAGCAATCACAGGCGAAGCCAGACAATGACATCAACAAAAATGCATTACATCATTGCCATTTTAGGGTCTTCGGGTCAAAGGTTACACTGAGTCTTAACCTTAACATTAAACCAGTAGGTGGCGCTGTCACAAAACCACTGCCCTGCGCTCTTGGGCTCAAGATCAGGCTCTAGATTTCATCCGAACAGCTGAAAGAACAGGCGTGATTCAAGCGAGCGCTCTGGTGATTTCGCTGGGTTCGAAACACATGCTTTTGAATATCCAATATCTCTGTGATGTATTCTATCAGAAAGGTTCTAAAGACTGTCTGCACCAAATTTGGTAAGGATCGGATAAACTTTGTGGGAAGAGCAGCTGAAATGGTGTTTGCTCTAAATCAGTCACTGCAGGCCAAAGAAGGCCAGAACAGCATCTGGATAGAATACAAGCAATAATAATAATACAGTCAATCTACAGACTGGCCATGCAGAGCCGATCGCCCTATACGCTCACTACGCAAGTTGCGTAAATTATGCAAGGCCCCACCTGTATAAATCAAAAGTTAAGAGTAATATATCATTGCTAAGAACTTCATTTGAACAACTTTAAAGATGATTTTCTCAATATTCAGATGTTTTTGCACCCTCAGATTCCAGATTTTCAAATATTGTCCAAATCATACATCAATGGAAATATTATTTATTCAGCTTTCAGATAATGTATACATCTGAATTTGAAAAAATTGACCCTTATGACTGGTTTTGTGCTCACATATTAGCTTTTTTATATACACTATATTGCCAAAAGTTTTGGCACCCCTTCTAATGAAAGGTTTGAGTACTTTAGTAATCTCCATGAGTACAAATCTTAATGTGTCAGCATATAATGATATTCTAGGGAATCTAATGTTATAGCAGAACTCTTTTCTATTCTAACATGACAGTGTCTCTGTGTATAAGACAAGAATCAAAGAGAAATGATGATTCAGTCAGTGTGGAAGAACTTGACTGGTCTGCAGAAAGCAGCTGAACACCTCTGGTGTGACTTTAAATGAGCCACAAACTCATCACCAAACACTAATGACTTGTACATTCATTATATGGACAAAAGTACTGGCACCCCTTCTTTAGAAGAGAAAAAGGCTCTTCCAAACTGTGCCAACAAAGTGTATTTCCACCTCTGTTGCACCAGTTTTGAAGTGTATGAGATGACTGTACCCATATGTACAAGTCATTGGTTCATTTTAATTTGCACTTAAGACAAGCCAGTCTAGAAAAAATTGATTATTATTATAATCAACAATAATAATTAATAATAATAAAAAATGTCATAAGCCATTGGCAGGTGTTTTGCTTTACTAAAGCATTAATCTTACATTTTGATATATTTCTCTGAAAGTAACGGTCAAACATCTCTAATTATATCATGACAGATAAAAGTGCATTGGAGGATGCGAGGTGGTGCTCAGGTCAAGATGTAGGTAGTGAAAGACCCCCAAACACTAGGAGCGGCTCTGTGGTCATGATTCATCGTGTGCGCGTGACTGACCTCAGGTCTCCTCCGTTCATGATGGTCATCACCAGACACAGCTCTGTTTTGGTCTGGAAGGCGTACGCCAGCGAAACGATGAATCTACTGTGAACTCGAGCCAGGATCCGTTTCTCCACCATGGCGCCCTGTGACAACAGAACCATGCTTCAGTCAAAATGTTCTTTATGTTATTTACAATGAAAGTTACATGCATTTTCACTAGTGCTCTGACATTTGGACCCCACTGTATATAAAGCATTTTTTTTTTAATTGAACACATACATACATAACATCCATAATAGATTTGAAGAACCTCAGTATACTAACACAGATGTTCTCTGTATATATGTGACCCAATCCACTAGTTGTCCTTCATGCATTGACACATGCAAGTTTTCTGTTTCCCAACCGATGCATAACAGAAGAATCACGTTATTAATGATGCCAAACAGCACAATAATCTGTCAATGAATGATGTTTTCATGTCATTATTATCATCTGTGGACTCACAGCGTGCAACATGTACACAAGGACACATGTACGGTCACATGTATCATCTCCAGGGTTCTTCCTGTCCAGGATTTTCACAACAAATCTGTTCCATAATTAAATATGTTGGAGTTGCATTTCATAATGAGCTGAAGGCCAAAGCGCTAAAGCTTCATCGGCTCTAATGCTGGTCCACTCATCTGACCGATGCTTACAGACGCGTCGAACACGTGCATGATGCTCTGCTGCACTCAATGTCCTTTATCATCACTGGAGGTTTCCATCATTTATTCCAACGGAAATCAATCAACAGTGCAAAACTGACACAAGCACAATCGGATTTTGAATGTATAAGTTGTGATCTGAAACAGGATTGTTTTGTTGGAGTGAGACACCAGTAAGGGATATTACCCGCAGTAAAGCCTTCACCTTCATCATCAATGTCACGTCTGAGCTGCTTAATCGCACAAAACCAACACGTCAATCAGGATCCACAGCCTGTTATCTAAGTGTTGTCATTACTAGTCTTACAATACATATCTATTACCCTGGACACCTCCATTAAAAAAATGCATTTGTGCTTTAAAATGATTGATTTTGCTTTTACAAGCGATCGCCCAGTTGAATTTATTGGGTTTAAAACACATGCTTTTAAATTTCCAATATCTCTGTGATTTATTTTATTAGTAAGGTACTAAAGACTGTCTGCACCAAATTTGGTGACGATCGGATAAACTTTGTGAGAAAAGCAGCTCAAATGTGACCCTGGAGCACAAAACCAGTCATAAGGGTCAATTTTTTTTTGAAATTGAAGATTTATGCATCATCTGAAAGCTGATTAAATAATATTTCCATTGATGTATGGTTTGGACAATATTTGTAAATCTGGAATCTGAGGGTACAAAAACATCTGAATATTGAGAAAATCATCTTTAAAGTTGTTCTTAGCAATGCATATTACTAATCAATAATTACATTTTTATATATTTACGATACAAAATATCTTCATGGAACATGATCTTAATATCTAATGAGTTTTGTCATAAAATAAAAATTTATAATTTTGACCCATACAATGTATTTTTTCTGCTTTTGTGCTCCAGGGACACATGATCGCCCACTTGAATTTATTGGGTTTAAAACACATGCTTTTAAATTTCCAATATCTCTGTGATTTATTTGATTAGTAAGGTACTAAAGACTGTCTGCACCAAATTTGGTGACGATCGGATAAACTTTGTGAGAAGAGCAGCTCAAATGGTTTTGCTCTAAATCAGTCACTAAGCCAAAGACGCCTAGAAAAAACTTAATATTTAACCCATTTCAGGCTCAAAGTAACAGTGCAGATAGTCATTAATCCTCACTAAATCCCATTAACTTTTACAATTTCAATAATTTGAACAGATAACTAACTCTTCGTTCCATCTTTGGACGCCACTGGCTTCTCAGGTGTCCGAACCACAACCAAAGGCGTCGAGCTGCTTTCATACCTCATAGCCTTTCCTCTTCTTCAGCCTCTTCTTGTTGAGCTTCTTACAGGCGTACAGCTTCCCCGTGGCCTTCATCTGACAAGCGGACACCTCTCCGAATCCACCCTTACCCAGAACACGGAAGTCCAGGAACCAGTCCTCGGATACGGGCTGCATCTCCAGCCACTTCCACTGGAGGAACCGCTTAAAGTACATGGACTCGAGATAGAAGGTGAAGGGAACCTCTTTGAGAAAGTCGAAAACGCTGATCTGGATCTGCACAAACAGGTCATCCGCCACTTCCTCGTGCCGTTCCTTCACCTTGGTGATGTCGTTCTCGGGTAAAAACGGGCAGAAGTGCTTGGCCGAAGGCTCCATGTAGCGCTGGAGGATTTTGGCGGCTTTCTGAGCTCTGTCTTTATCCTCGGCGGTGTCATACGTCTCGATGTCCTTCCAGAGGCGACAAGGGCCCTTATACTCGTTGGAGGATTCCAGAAACTCTTGAAAGAGTCGCTTACCAATGGGCTGCTCCACGCAGATGCTCTGGAACTGCAGATCCAGAGTTTCTCTCAGATCTTCGCACACCGTGATGTGAGGCAGCTTGAGTTTGGCGTGGAACTTCTTGTCTCGGTTGGCCGCTGGGTTGGCCGTGCCGTCGAAGCTGCCACGGGCCGAGATGTACGCCGAGTTGGCCACCACCGTCGTCAGGCCGCCGATATCCATAGCGAGGCGAAGGAGCTAAACTGGGACTTTGGGAGTGAGAACGAGACGAGATCGGCAGCTGAAGGGTCACAGCGAGAGCATTGGAGCTCAGCGCCGTGAGACTGGTCCTCAGAAGTGTGGGATTAGATCATGAGATGTAGAGGAACGGAAAGTGATCCAACACGACGACGTCTTGAGTCTGGTGGTGAAGTGACCGATAAACCCTGCAACACACACTCAGACGGATCCACCTGACTCAACATCTTTCATAAGGCTTTATCCTCTAACTCTATAATACCTTCCTCAGGTTAACACCTCTCACTGATGGACATTACTCACCACAATGAACTCCAAACATCCGATAATTCAGAATTACTTCATCAAACGACTCCAGCACATTTGTGTACATAAGCAGCACAGGCTATATTTGTGAGCAATAGCCAACAATACATTGTATGGGTCAGTTTATCTGATCGTCACCAAATTTGGTGCAGACAGTCTTTAATACCTTACTAATAAAATAAATCACAGAGATATTGGAAATTTAAAAGCATGTGTTTTGAACCCAATAAATTCAACTGGGCGATCACTTGAAATGTCCAGGGTAATAGATATGTATTGCAAGACTATAATATTTTGATATTTTTGCACCCTTCCAGATATTTAACCCTCTATCGGTGCCGTGTGGCCTCCAGGCAACATACTTTATTTTAGGGTTTTGTAATAAAACTAAATTTAATTGATAAATGCTATCTCAGGGTAGTATAACTTAAACACTAATCAATGAAAATACAAAACATTGGTCACATGACCCTCATGTGCACGTGTCACATGACTCATTTTCTCCAGTGAAAAGTGCATTTATCATCAATATAATTGGCTACAAAAACAGACCCCCCTTCATTAGGAAGCAAAGAAGTATTTTCAAAAACTTCACATTATATATCGTCAAATGCATTTTAGGAAAGTGCAAAAAAAAACAACTTATTTAGTTTCCCATTGTACCGTAAAGGAATCACACGAGGGTTATAACACAAGTATATGATATTTGTAAGGAAGAGTTATATTTTGTAATGCATTTGTGAAAATAGTAATTAATATACTATATCTGCACGTATTCTGATTTTAAGGAGATGCATGTGCTTGTGTGGATAAAGTGCATATTAGGATAAGGTTATGCTGATTTTTTATTATTTACCTTGAAACAACTCTGTTACGTTTTGAAATGATAACTGATATGATTGTTTGGTTATACTTGTTGGTACAATGTTGCCTGAGAGCAGCAGCCGGATATGAAATTGCATTTTATTAAATATGAGATATGCAATACATTGAAAACTAGATAAACCCGCTCAAGTATTTGGTTAAAGTAAATTATGTTAAGAATAAATATGTGACCCTGGAGCACAAAACCAGTCTTAAGTCTCTATCTTTTGATTATGCATCATCTGAAAGCTGAATAAATTAATATTTCCATTGATGTATGGTTTGGACAATATTTGAAAATCTGGAATCTGAGGGTGCAAAAACATCTGAATATTGAGAAAATCATCTTTAAAGTTGTTCTTAGCAATGCATATTACTAATCAAAAATTAAGTTTTGATATATTTACGATACAAAATATCTTCATGGAACATGATCTTAATATCTAATGATTTTTGGCATAATTTTGACCCATTTTCCTCGTTGACATCATTGCGTACCGTAGAGGGTTAAATATTGTCCTATCCTAACAAACCATACATCAATGGAAAGATTATTTATTCTCAATCTTAATATAAAAAAATGGTCCCTCACGATGTTTTTTATTAATCATATAGGTTCTGCAGAACACGAGTGACTGGACGAATATGAACCGCTCGATTGTTGATTCAATCAGGAGCTCGTGCAGCTAATTAAGTGAATAAATGTGTAAAACATGAGAAATATTACAGAATTAGCACTCCTATAATTTGTCCAGAAACACATCTCAAAGCTACGATGGCCTTCTGACACATCAAGCTGATTTGCACGTGCAGATTTACCAGCTTTCACGAATGCCATTAACATCTAATTTGGGTTTTATCCCCAATTAACGGACTGGAAGCTAAAAAGTCTCTATTGAAGATGTTTTTCATATCCAAGCTTATGAAAACACTTCGCTTATGGATTCACTTTTGAGGTGTTGAATGCATGCAAATAAATACATAGTGACTAAAAAAAGTTGACTTTACTAAATACAATAACATAAGAAACCAAATTTGGTGTTATTGAACATTAAACACTGATTATTATTAGTCATATTAATGCCATCTAGCACTAATTCACTTTGATATTAGCTAATAATGTACTTTAATCTTTCACAAATGCATCTATTGATGGTATTTAACATCACTCGGACACACAAAAACACCACACCAGCGCATAAAATCATTCTTTCGGTTTAATTTCTGTACATGAATATGAAAAGTATTTTCTGTAGTATTTGTAACGGTGGATTTAAAAAGGCTGGACGTTGTTGATCTTCTCATAACGTCCAAAAACAAGCTCCAATATCAAAACTAGCTGCCGGTGAGAACGAATCAGGACAAAAAGCGCGCTGGACGCGTCTCTTCAGTAGCTCTGCAGTAAGAGCCGATCACTGGAGCTTATCTGCTCATAAGCTGCTGAAGATCACAGACCCAGAGGAAGGTTTATGGGATGCATTTGAGGGAATCCTTACAGCAGGATCACAAAATGGAGCTTGGAACAAGAACTGATCCCAAAGCTAACCGTCCTCTTCCTCATCTTCCTCATCGAAGTCCTCCTCGTCTTCGTCGTCCTCCTCCATGTAGGACGTAGGCGTCTCCACCCGGGAGCCGGTGGAGCTGGACACACACACAAACGCTCGTTAGTGGATATTTAATCATTTGATCTGCTCACCAAGCCTGCTTTTATTTGATCCGAAGTACGGTGAAATATTATTAACATGTTTATCATTTATTTATGTGATCAAAGATGTATTTTTGGCATCAGAAATCATAATATTCTAATGTGCTATAATTATTATTATGTTCAAAACTGTTATTAAGTTCAAAAGAACAGCATTTATCTGAAATCGAAATCAATTTTGAACTTTATAAATGTGTTATCATAACTTTTGATCAATTTTAAGCATCTTTAAAGAAAAGTATTAATTTCTATAATGTGCACCCCCCCCCCCACACACAAAAATAATTACTTACTGCAAAGCTTTTGAATGCTATATAGTGTATAATGTTATAAATTCATAAAAAATTTAGATTTATGCATCATCTGAAAGCTGAATAAATAATATTTTCATTGATGTATGGTTTGTTATGATTGGACAATATTTAAAAATCTGAATATTGAGAAAATCATCTTTAAAGTTGTTCTTAGCAATGCATATTAATAATCAATAATTAAGTTTTGATATATTTACGACACAAAATATCTGCATGGAACATGATCTTAATATCTAGTTCAAGTTCAAGTTCAAGTTCAAGTTGAGCTTTATTGTCATTCCACTACATGTGTGGACATATAGTGGGACGAGATGTCGTGCCTCACAGGACCACGGTGCTATGCGTGCCTCACAGGACCACGGTTACAGATAAATACAACACGAAGTAAAACAGTATAAACCATACAATAAACCTATACACAAACTAACCTACTGTCAGCTTTGACTATACATATGCTATATATAAAAGTGGTTACCTATACATAAACTAAAAAACAGGAAACAAAAAATACAAACTGTACAAAAAATACAAACTGTACAACTGTGCAGATGACTTCAAATACTGTACATGTGCAAAAGAGAGACATTCAAGCAGCTGGCTGGGGACAGTGTAAGGTGATTTGTGGTGCATGAGCCAGTAAACATACATACATTACAGTCGTATATTACAGTCAGTCTTTTGTGGGATTATGGACACACAATGGTGTGTGAAAGTGTCTAGTGCATGTGTGTGTTGCTACAGGTGTTGCTACAGGTGGCTTGTGCATGCCCGCTCACCTGAATTCCACAGAGATAAAAGTTTAACAGTTTTTTCCTGAGATGTGGTAAGGTGGGGGGGGGGGGGGGGGGGGGGTCTTTTGGGGGGTTTCAGAGAGGGGCGGTGTGATGTGAGTTCAGGGCTCTCACAGCCTGGGGAAAAAGCTGTTGAGCAGTCTGGCGGAGCGGGCTCTGATACTCCGGTACCTTCTACCTGAGGGTAGGAGCTGGAAGAGACTGTGGGAGGGGTGGGTGGGGTCCTCCACGATACTTTTTGCTTTGCTGGAGCATCGTGTAAGGAAAATGTCCAGGATGGAGGGGAGAGGGGCACCAATGATTTAATCTAATGATTTTTGTCATAAAATAAAAATGATAATTTTGAGCCATACAATGTATTGTTGGCTATTGCTACAAATATACTCCAGCGTCTTAAGACCAGGGACACTTGTCTCAGGAAAGACATGCAATGACCATAAACTAGAAAAATAACTCCAGAGAGGAGCATTTGATCAATATAATGCACTTTATGATATATTCATGATACACTATATTACCAAACTGTTGCTATACAATTAGATTCCCTAGAATATCATTATATGCTTAAACATTAATATTTGTACTCATGGATATTACTAAAGTAGTCAAACCTTTCATTAGAAGGGGTGCCAATACTTTTGGCAGTATAGTGTATTTTACTGAACTTGCTGTCTTCGTTATTTAACGTACACTTAAAAAAATACGTCATGAAAACAAGTGATTACAGCCACTCTATGAATATTTGTATAAATAAAAGTTTGTTTACATAATATATGTGTGTGTGTACTGTATTATGCATTTATAAATACACACATGCATGTATACATTTCAGAAAAATATGTTATGTTTATATAAAATAATATAAATGCATATACATGTGTTTGTATTTATATACACATAATAAATAAACAGAACACATATGTATCATATTATTTTTGGCACTAATATATATATATATAGTACTTTTCAGGTTTCAGTTTTTGGCCAAGTGCATCCTGAATTTTTAATGTTCAACAAAAACAATCCAGTTATTAAATCATAATATTTTAAGATGATGTGATACTCACGTGGCCACATGGGACAGCTCTCCGATCAGCTGGTTAACGGCACCCTGCGCCATTTCTACACACAAACCAGTTTTCACTCGTTTATCTCTACAGCACTTCACACAATACAGGTGTAGCAGCTCTGGACGGTCACGTGATTCAGAAACAATGGACGTAGTGTCTGTCACAGAGGATCTCAAAGTGGGCGGAGCCGGCCGTCACTCCCGGATAACCAAAAATGGGCAAACCGGCGGGAGGTGGGCGGAGCTGGTTGCTGAAACCACGCCCATCTAGCGTACGACAGCAGCGGCAATCCACCTTCACTCAAGTAGCCACGCCCTTAATTATGTAGAACTTTAAGGCTTAATATAATTTAAATGGATGAGTAATAAAAAAATGCACCCCCCTCACAGATATCACGAAGGGCAAAATTAGCAATATAGACCAAAAAACACTTTTCGTACCAGACTGTAAACATACTTTTTTTTTGCTGTACAGTTGGGTTTTCTAACATGGGGGGGGGGGGGGGGGGGGGGGGGGGGGGGGGGGGGGGGGGGGGGGGGGGGGGGGGGGGGGGGGGGGGGGGGGGGGGGGGGGGGGGGGTCTGACTCCAGTGTTAAAAAATGAGTTTCAATTTGTATCTCTACCAAAAAAATGAACATTTATTACAGTTTTTCCGAATTCTTCATTCAAATTCCTCATAAGCTTAATTGATTTGGTCTAAAGAGAGAATAATTAACGACTATTTCTGTATGTAAACTGCATATACAATAGCTACCAAAATAAATGCATGGTAACTGCAGTTTGACTAAAACTATGAAAGACTCAAATTACTTCAAATGTGACGAGCAAGATAAGTTCCACACCAGCGAACGATAACATCTGTTTATTCCAAGCGCGTCTGTCGCTTTAAATCCTCGTGCACACTACAGCAGGATGGATTCTGATTGGCTGTCGGTTCTTTAACCCTTTAAGTGCTGTTGGGGGTGTTTTCGTCCACTATGGGGTGCCGTTGAGTGTTAATTTGGCCTCAACATTCTCTGTGTTTCAGCAAATGGAATGATTTTTGGTGACAAATCTTATTTTGACACATATTTTGGGAAAATGCTTTGAAATTTTTCAAAAACTCAACAATACACTGTGGACGAATTCACTAGCCTTTCGTTATGTTCAGGATGAAAACATCCACTCAATTAAACTGCTGTAAATAATGTATCAGATCAAAATTTTTTTTGCATAAATTTATTAATCAACCTCAGTCCTGATCAAAACTACTACATTTAGTAAAACAAAACAAAAATCTGGGTTTTTAACTCTTCAATTGCCATGTTCATAAATGATGTCACTGATTTTGGGGAAAAAACACACACAAAATGACTTATTTTCAATATAAAAAGTGATTGTGGACTGGATATTTCTGTACTTTTATCACAGTCTTGGGCATGTCCAAGAGTAGTGACAACATTGGCTTTGATGCATGGTTAGTTTTTGTGCAGCATCTGAGGTTGATTAACAGATTTATGCAAAAAAATATTTATCTGATACATTTTTACAGCATTTTAATTAAGTACAACAGTTTAATTTAGTGGATGTTTTCATCCCGAACATAACGAAAGGGAGAGACAGAGAGAGAGAGCGAGAGGGAGAGAGCGAGAGAGAGAGAGAGCGAGAGAGACAGAGAGAGAGAGAGCGAGAGAGCGAGAGAGAGAGAGAGCGAGAGAGAGAGCGAGAGCGAGAGCGAGAGAGAGAGAGAGAGCGAGAGAGCGAGAGAGAGAGAGAGAGGAGAGAGAGAGAGAGAGAGAGAGAGAGAGAGCGAGAGGAGAGAGCGAGAGAGAGAGAGCGAGAGGGAGAGAGCGAGAGAGAGAGAGAGAGAGAGCGAGAGAGAGAGAGCGAGAGAGCGAGAGAGAGACAGAGAGAGAGAGCGAGAGGGAGAGAGCGAGAGAGAGAGCGAGAGAGCGAGAGAGAGAGACAGAGAGAGAGAGCGAGAGGAGAGAGCGAGAGAGACAGAGAGAGAGAGAGCGAGAGCGAGAGAGTGAGAGAGACAGAGAGAGAGAGAGCGAGAGAGCGAGAGACAGCGAGAGAGCGAGACAGAGAGAGAGCGAGAGAGAGAGAGAGCGAAAGAGAGAGAGAGCGAGAGCGCGAGAGAGAGGAGAGAGGAGAGAGAGAGAGAGCGAGAGAGAGAGAGACAGAGAGAGAGAGCGAGAGGGAGAGAGCGAGAGAGACAGAGAGAGAGAGAGCGAGAGCGAGAGAGCGAGAGAGACAGAGAGAGAGAGAGCGAGAGAGCGAGAGACAGCGAGAGACAGAGAGAGAGCGAGACAGAGAGAGAGCGAGAGAGAGAGAGAGCGAAAGAGAGAGAGAGCGAGAGCGCGAGAGAGAGGAGAGAGGAGAGAGAGAGAGAGAGATAGAGACAGAGAGAGAGCGCGAGAGAGAGAGAGATAGAGATAGAGACAGAGAGATAGAGATAGAGACAGAGAGCAAGAGCGAGAGAGAGAGAGAGAGCGAGAGAGAGAGCGGGACACACACCTGTGACGTACGGCTGCAGGGCTTTAGGAACGAGGGTCCGGGCGATCTTTAGCTGCTCCGGGCTACAGCGGCCCGACTCCAGACCGAACGCCATGCCCATGCGCTTCAGCACCTCCACGTCATCGTGGATCTCAAACATGCTGTCGAAGTTGAAGAGATACTCAAACCTGCGGAGACAGAAGCGCTGCGTCACAGGGCGGAAAAAAACAGCCGTATCTTACATAGTACTCTTGTCTTGTTTCTAGTCAGAATATCTGAAAATACTTAAACTAAGATAAACTTACTAGATACCCAAAATACATTTAGTCTTGTTTTCAGGGGGAAAACTAAATTAGTCTGCTGGTGAGGTAAAGATATTACTCTTAAAATAAGATTATTTTACTTGCACCACTGGCTCATAAGTTGACTTATCTTAAAGGAACAGTACACTATTTTTGTAAATGAAATGAATTGATTTGGCGGTAGCATGTAGCTTAGCATAGATCACTGAATCCGATTAGCTGTTAGCATCTCACTCAAAAGTGATGATATTTTAACTATTTAAAGCGTGACTCTTCTGTAGCTACATCGTGTACTAAGACTGACGTTGTGATTTTCTAGAGCGATAAGGCTAGGAACTATACTCTCGTTCCGGCGTAATAATCAAAGAGCTTTACCGCCGTACCGCAACGATATTACGCCGCGCCTGAAAGTAGTCCCTATAGCTATATCATAACTAGTTACTAGCTGGGGACTACTTTCAGGCGTCTTGTAACTACAGAAGAGTCCAGCTTTAAATAGGAATAATATCGAAACTCTTTGGTCACTTTTGAGCGAGATGCTAACGGTTAATCAGATTCAATTATCTATGCTAAGCTACGCTAAAAGTGCTAACGCCAGACCGGCTGAATGGATTCAAAAACCGTAAACATCAGTTTACAAATGTTTTATTAGTAGTAGTAGTAGTGTTGTTACATTGAGTCTTAAGCCTGCACAATAGTAGGCTATGTAAGTTTATTCACAATAAATGAGACTTTTATTTTGATATTTAATCTTGAGTTAAACATTTGCCGAAACAAATACCAGAAATGATCAATTTGAGAATTAATGCCATTTAAAAAAACGTTTAATCAAATGATTAATTTCTCATTTTTAACCATAACTCTCAATCAGATCAATCTTTCAAGCTGTTTTCTGTTGAAGCGTGAACATTATTTCTAGCTCCAGCCATCCCATAATCACAACAAGCTTTGGCTTATGATAAAAAAACAAAGTCTCAGTTTCATATTCTGTCAGTTTCATCACAAAGCGCTGACATTAAATGCATTTATGTGGCTTGTTAGTGTCGGCGATCATCTCTTCACAAGTTACAGCAGCAAATAAACAGGAGTGAACACCAGAGGAGCTGAAATCGATCACACCGCGCTCACTTGTCGTCGGAGATGCTGCAGTCGATGACGCTTCTCTTGCTGGTGTTGACGATGATGAAGGGCAGGTGTATGGCTGTGTTTGGAGCGGGCGCTCTCTTGTTCTGATGCTCCGCCTGACGATTGCGCTGCACCAGGTTTTTAAAGGCGATTTGCTGCAAATCAAGAGAAAGCAGACGAACCATTCATCCTCATGAGCACGACACTATAGACAGCAGGAGATATCTTGCAATGTTTACATTACAGCTGCACAATTAATCGTTAAAAATTGCGCTTGGCAATGATTCAGATATGTCTATTGTGAGTGTCAGTGGAGCGTGAGAAGAATGAATCAGTGGCTCTTAAAGAGACAGCGCGCTATATTCCTGCTCTGTGTGCTTTATATTAATAATCAAACAAATACTTGTGTAACAGTAAATAGTATCCGTGCGGCTCTTAAAGAGACAGCGCACTATATTCCTGCAGCGACTGTGTGCTTTATATTAATAATCAAACAAATACTTGTGTAACAGTAAATAGTATCCGTGCGGCTCTTAAAGAGACAGTGCGCTATATTACTGCTCTGTGTGCTTTATATTAATAATCAAACAAATACTTGTGTAACAGTAAATAGTATCCGTGCGGCTCTTAAAGAGACAGTGCGCTATATTACTGCTCTGTGTGCTTTATATTAATAATCAAACAAATACTTGTGTAACAGTAAATAGGATCCGTACGGCTCTTAAAGAGACAGTGTGCTATATTCCTGCTGTGACGGTTTTATATATAATTCTACTCGGCTGTTTTTAACATCATAAGAATATATGTTTTTTGAGCAGCATATTATTATGATTTCTGAAGATCATGTGACTGGTGTAATTATGCTGAAAATACAGCTTTGCTCACAGCAATAAATTATAGTTGAACACATTAAAATAGAAATAAGTTTTTTAAATAGTAAAAATATTTCAAAATTTTTGGATCAAATAAATGCAGGCTTGCCGAGCAGAAAAACTTCTGACAGGTTCAAAAACTTTTGAGCGGTAGTGAATATATACATGAGCGAGAATCTGACAGGAAGTGATGCGCTGTACCTGCAGTATGAGTTCCTGCAGCTGCGACTGCTTGTGTTTGATCCTCTCCAGTCGTCTCTGCCGCTCCGCCTTCAGGACAGAAGAGCGGTTCAGAGGCGTTCCCCAACACAACCCCCACAGAAAGCCCCAGACTCACTGACCTCCAGGTCCTGACACTCCTGCGCCGAGTTGGTGGGGAACCCCATCCATTTGATCTCCTTCTTGTCTTTGGAGATGATGTTCATGGCCATCAGGACGTTGAGCGCGTCGTAAACCCGTCGCCGGATGTTCTTCTGGTCGTACACGTGCTGGAGGAGAAACCACACAAGCTTATTAATTAAAATATGAACTCATCAAGTATAATCAATAGAGTAGCGCTGCACTGCAAAAACGCGTACGTCTTGTTTTGATTCCAGCCAAGATCTCTACAAATTCTCAAATCAAGTTTTTTGCTTAGAACAAGCTAAATAAACATGATTCTTAATCGTTTTAATTTATGAAAGACCTTCACCATTAAGGGACAATATTTGGCACCTTACATTGATTAAACAGGTGCATAGTTTTCTAGGCTTATTAATTGCATGTCATGTTTTATGTCATATTCTTACCATTCCGTTAAGTGTATTATTAATACAATAAATAAATCAGCGTATTAAAGAAAGTATTCTTACAGTGAGTGTGTGTGTGTGAGTGCGTCTGAGTGTGCGAGAGTGTGTGTGTGTGCGCGTGTGTGCAAATGAGTGTGTGTGTGTGTCTGAGTGTGCGAGAGTGTGCGTGTCTGAGTGTGCGAGAGTGAGAGTGTGTGTGAGTGTGTCTGAGTGTGCAAGAGTGTATATGTGTGTGTGTGTGCGTCTGAGTGTGCAAGTACGTGTGTGAGAGAGTGCATGTGAGTGAGTGTGTGCATGTGTGTGAGTGTGTCTGAGTGTGTATGCGTGTTTGTTAGTGCGTCTGAGTGTGCAAGAGTGTATATGTGTATGTGTAAGTGCGTCTGAGTGTGCAAGAGTGTGTCTGTGTGTGTGAGAGTGTGTGTGTGAGTGCGACTGAGTGTGCAAGAGTGTATATGTGTGAGTGCGTCTGAGTGTGCGAGAGTGAGTGTGTGTGAGTGTGCAAGTACGTCTCAGTGTGCGAGTGCGTGCGTGAGACAGTGCGTCTGAGTGTGCGAGAGTGCGTGTGTGTGCATCTGAGTGTGCGAGGGTGTGTATGTGTGTGTGAGTGCGTGTGAGTGCGTCTGAGTGTGCGAGAGTGAGTGTGTGTGAGTGCGTCTGATTGTGCGAGAGTGAGTGTGTGTCTGATTGTGCGAGAGTGAGTGTGTGTCTGAGTGTGCAAGAGTGAGTGTGTGTGTGCGAGTGTGCAAGAGTGTGTGTGTGTGTATGTGTAAGTGCGTCTGAGTGTGCGAGAGTGTGTCTGTGTGTGTGAGTGTGTGTGTGAGTGCGACTGAGTGTGCAAGAGTGTATATGTGTGAGTGTGTGCGTGAGTGTGCGAGAGTGTGTCGAGTGTGTGTGAGTGTGTGTGTGAGTGCGAGAGTGCGTCTGAGTGTGCGAGAGTGTGTGTGTGCATCTGAGTGTGCGAGTGAGTGTGCGAGTGCGTGCGTGAGAGTGAGTGTGAGTGTGCGAGAGTGAGTGTGTGTGCGTCTGAGTGTGCGAGTGTGAGTGTGTGTGAGTGCATCTGAGTGTGCGAGAGCGTGTATGTGTGCGTCTGAGAGAGTGTGTGTGTGTCTGAGTGTGCGAGTGAGTGTGTGTGTGAGTGCGTGCGTCTGAGTGTGTGTGTGAGTGCGTCTGAGTGTGCGAGAGTGTGTGTGGATTTAAAACTAAAATCGCCAGTAGGGGGCGCTAAGTCACCGCATTATAGAAAGTAGTTTCACAGTTTTATTAATTTGACTACTTCTAGAACATATATAATAGTTAGTTTCTGGAAGCATCCATTCATCAACATAGCGGCTTTGCACTTGGTTCAAATCAATCATCATATATATATATATTCTGTGTGTATATGATATGAGGCTAGTTTAGACTTTTATTTTGACGGGTTGCCGTGAATAGTTCTGTGTGTATATGATATGAGGCTAGTTTAGACTTATTTTGACGGGTTGCCGTGAATAGTTCTGTGTGTATATGATATGAGCTAGTTTTACTCAAAGGAACGGGTAAAATGCTCGTTAAGAGACGCTCCGAGCGGTTCTGGAGATGATCGATCTGCGCCGCGTGCCGCTAGTCGAACACACCTAGTGCTGCAAGCTTATTGGCTCTCTGACGTTTAACCCCTTAGGTATCGAAATTTGCTACCGAACGACAAGACGTTTTTCGATACTCGATGGTATCGAGGCAATTCGGTCGGTGCCTAAATAGTATCCAGCCCTACTTCTGGCATCAAGACTTGGAGGGTGAAGCCAGCACGCGACAGGAAGTCTGACAGGAAGTGAGCGTGAGCTTAGGGACCGACCGCATCGTTCGGGGAGATGTTGTTGTCTCCGGAGCTCAACTCGGACACCAGCTCGTCTGCCACCTCGTTGTAGGACGTCACCACTTTCTTCCGCACCTTCTCACACACCTTCATGGAGAAATGCCGCAAGCCTTTCCCGCTCTTATCGCCCTTCTTGCTGCGCCTGCAAGAGGAGTCACGTGACAGGACGTTATGGGTATAATCAGAGCATCAGTGAGGTTTACAGACAAATAAACAAAAAAGTGAATGATAACATTGTTTCTGTAAACACAGACAAACTTATTATTTATGTGACCCTGGAGCACAAAACCAGTCATAAGGGTCAATTTTGCGAAACTGAGATTTATGCATCATCTGAAAACTGAATAAATCATATTTCCATTGATGTATGGTTTGGACAATATTTGTAAATCTGGAATCTGAGGATGCAAAAACATCTGAATATTGAGAAAATCATCTTTAAAGTTGTTCTCAGCAATGCATATTACTAATCAATAATTACTAATCAAATAAAATGTATAATTTTGACATTTTGGCTATTGCTACAAATATAGCTGTGCTGCTTATGACTGCTTCTGTGCTCCAGGGACACATTTGTCTAAGAGCCTGAATGATGTCACTTCCTGTATTCCATCTGCTTTACTAAAAGGGAAACCATGCATAACCCTGTTAAACCCTCCTGCAAGACATTCTAGTTTCAGTATTTAAAATTAATACTAGTGCTGTCAAACGATTAATCGCATCCAAAATAAGTTATTGTATGTGTGTATACAGTGTATATTTATATATATATATAAACACACATGCGCACACACACTCTCTCACTCATTCTCTCGCACACACACACACAAAAACGCGCTCACACACAAAAATACACACGCACACACTCTCTCGCGCACACACACACAAAAGCACACACTCTCTCATACACACTTTCTCACTCACTCGCGCACACACACACACACACACACACACACGCACACACACGCACACACTCTCTCTCACTCTCTCGCACACACACACAAAAACACACACGCACACACTCTCATACACTCTCTCTCACTCACTCACTCTCTCGCACACACACACACACACACACGCACACACTCTCTCACTCACTTACTCTCTCGCACACACACACACACACACACACATTCTCTCACTCACACACACACACACACACACACACACACGCACACACTCTCTCACTCACTTACTCTCTCGCACACACACACACACACACACACACACATTCTCTCACTCACACACACACACACACACTATACATTTCGAAAATATGTATATATTAATAGACTGCAGCAATTCTCACACATCGTTTTGTTCAGATCAGAATCATGGGAGAATCGTGACACACACAAAAACAGATTCTCAATCTATCCAGAATGGTGCATCTCTTAACTGACCCGGTCGACCAGGGCGAGGTCTCCTGCGTCTGGAGGTGTGTGTTTGGTGTGTGTGGGCTGGTCAGCAGGAGGCCGGCGGGGACGCTGCTCCTCTGAGGAGTTCCTATCACCTGCGGGAACAGAGAGATCTTCATCATCATCACAATGCAATTAAAACAAGGATCAGATGTTCCGACATCACACAAAAACAAGGATTCTGAGATGTTCCGAATGCATCGCGATTCTTTCTGGATTCCGGGGTTAGTTTTAAGCAGCAGATGGCGCTGCATGGTGTTCCTGTGGCTCAGTGGTAGAGCATTACGTTAGCAGCGCAAAGGTTGTGGGTTCAAATCCCAGAGAACACATACTGACAAAACATGTATAACCTGAATGCATTGTAAGTCGCTTTGGATAAAAGCGTCTGCCAAATGCATAAATGTAAATGTAATGTAAACGCATGGTAACTTTGGATGGAAATATAGCTAATGCTGACCTGAAATGCAAAATGTTTGCCCTCTCTCTCTCTTTCTCCACCGTGCTCAAATACATAAAATATTACCAGTTTTTCAAGTAAAGAGTAAAGAAAATACTATGCAAAACTTTTTCAAAACAACCAGTTGCATAAACTGTGTTTGTAACTGTTGCTATTATAATGTTTATATTATTATATAAGTTTTGACTGTGTCTTAAATAATCAGTCTTACTCTTTAAATACAAATCAGACCAATATACCTTTTCATAACTTAATTAAAAGTTATGACCAGTCTCCAAGAAAAAAAATGAGATGACTAACTTTTTAAGAGTAGTCTAAAGAACCCCAGTACTTTATCCCTCCCCCCCCCCCATAAAAACACTTTCTCACTGAATTAAGCAAATCTCAAAAGGACATATTTTGATCCCAAAAAAGCGAGTGGTCAGTGAAAGGCGAGGAGTGTGCATCATGCTAATAGGATGATGAGGAGAGTAATCCTGCTGAGTCCAGCGCTCTGTGATCCGCTTACAGACTCTCCCGGGTCACCTCACACAATGTTAATGGAGGGCTTATCGCCGTGGGGTCAGCGTGTCGTCATGTGACCCGAGAGCATGGTTCAGTACACACGGAGTATTGATTGTAAGAGATTCTTACCACGTGTTGCAGCATGTTAGCGCCTGCAGCGGTCAGAGTTTTGGGCAGAATCTGTTTGACCGCAGAGACGGACGCGGGATGAACCGTCAGGAAGGACAGAATACCTGCAGCTGCACACACACACACACGCACGCACACACCAGACACAAACATCACACACACACACGCACGCACACACCAGACACAAACATCACACACACACACACACACACAAACCACAGGCACACACACACACAAACCCACCACACACACACCACCACACACACACACACACACGCACGCACACAAACCACACCACACACACACACACACACCACGCACATCAGACATCATGCACAACAGACACCATGCACGCACGCACGCACACACACACACGCACCCACCACACACACACACACCACAAAAGGCACACACACACACCACGCACATCAGACATCATGCACAACAGACACCACGCACGCACACACACACACACACACACACACACACACACACACACACCACACACACACACACACACAGACACCACACCACATATCCACACACACCCACATTATCATTATATAACTCATTATCAGCTGATTATAACAAGCAGACGTTTTGTTTACAGTAAAGCAGCTACAATAAAAAAGCAAAAACAAGCTTAAAGTGCTTTTATTAATTTTTCTAAACAAAAATAGGAGTAATTTGAGGTGATCTAAGAAAATGAATACACTGAAGCGACTGATATTAGTGTGTACTCACGTTTCCCTGGACTCAGATTCTGGTTGACAAACAGCTTTATCTCTCCGCTGGTTTCTTTGAGTCCAGCCTGAAGATCAGAGAGAATCATGAGCAGACGACTCTAAGGCTTCTTGAGATTATAATGATCAAATATGCTGGAATCAACATCAACATGAGTTAATTGGCTGCTGGTTGTGTCTAGTAATCTCTGGTGTAACCATAGAAACCATCTAAAGCTTCAGCAAGATCTAATGAGAAATTAAATGTGCAAGTTTTGCAGTTTTTATAATGATGTGACAACAGAGACAAGACTCAGACTCGCACGCACACGCACGCACACACTCGCACTCTCTCTCACACACACTCTCTAGAACGCGCACACACACACACACACACACACACACACACACACACACACTCTCTCTCTCTCTCACACACACACACTCTCTCTCTCTCACACACTCTCTCTCTCTCTCTCACACACACTCTCCAGAACGCACAGTCCCTCGCACACACACATACACACTCAGGTGCACACAGACTCACTCGCACGCACACACATTTATTTTGGCGGAGACCTGCAGGAAGACCTCAGTGCTGCTTTTTGACGACAGCAGATTTAAAAATGATTGTCATTATGATTTTGGGAAGATGTTTGTCTCGTGCATCACATTATCACAAATTCATAATGTTACCGAGTAACGTTGTTTCAGCGCAGAATTTCCTCGCGCTTTGAACGCCGTCTAACAAGCAGATTAATTACTAATTAAGGCGATTCAATCAATCAATTTCGGCCAAATAATTTCAGTTTAAAAATGATTGTCATTATGATTTTGGAAGATGTTTGTCTGAACATTGCTGGCAGCCATATCACCCTGCAGCCCAAGACCGGTTGTTTCAGCGCAGAATGCCTCGCGCTTTGACTGAAGCGAAGCAGGGTTGAGAATTAAGGCGACAATCAATCATGTATGTAAATAATTTCACAAATGTATAACCTGAATGCACTGTAAAACACTTTGGATAAAAGCATCTGCTAAATGCATAAATGTAAATGTGTGTGATTCTCACATCTTTGGCCATGATGTCTGTGCGATGACCGGAGCGTGTGGTCAGTCTTTGGTCTGTGACCGCAGTTCAGCTGAAAACACAAATATTACACATGAAACAATCTGCATGACAAGATTAAAAAACAACATGGCATCAAAACATTTGAATCTGGATTAAGATGTTATTTAGTGCATAGATCAATAATTTAGTATATTGTAGTGTTGTCAAAAAACCCGGTACTTTGGTACCAAGTCGAAAACATCACAGTACCAGGTTTTGTAAAGTACTGGTTGCACAGAGGACCCGGTTCTTGAAGCGTACGGCCGTATGACTTCCACGACGCAGAAATGCAGAGAGCATCTGAGTGTGCGTGTGTGAGTGTGTGCGTCTGAGTGTGCGAGGGAGTGTGCGTGTGTGTGCACGTACGTGAGTGTGTGCATCTGAGTGTGCATGCGTGAGTGTGTGCATCTGAGTGTGAGTGTGTGTGAGTGTGCCTGAGTGCATGAGGGAGTGTGCGTGAGTGCGTCTGAGTGTGTGTGTGCGTGAGTGTGTGTGCGTTTGAGTGTGTGAGGGAGTGTGCGTGCGTGAGTGCATCTGAGTGTGCGAGAGTGTGTGTGAGTGCGTCTGAGTGTGTGTGTGCGTTTGAGTGTGTGCGTGAGCGTTTGAGTGTGTGAGGGAGTGTGTGTGCGTGAGTGCATCTGAGTGTGCGAGAGTGTGTGAGTGCGTCTGAGTGTGTGTGAGTGCATCTGAGTGTGCGAGTGTGAGGGAGTGTGTGTGAGCGTCTAAGTGTGCGTGTGTGCGTCTGAGTGTGTGTGAGTGGTTCTTCATGTAGAAGTGTGAACAGTACATTTTTCTTAAGGTGGGTCTTTAGCCCCGTTGTACACTATACGTTTTAGTATACAGTTCAATAATTTAATATAGATTTTAGTACACAGTTTCAACATACCTCATGAGCGGTTAAATGTTCTCCCTAATGTGGTATAAAAATACATGCAATAACCTTATATTTATTTGTTACCACCGTACAACCTGTTACATCACTGCATCTTATTTATATATATATATATATATATATATATATATATATATACTGTACATGTGTGTATTTTATTCACATCTTATTGTTATTATCTGTACTGGAAGCTAGCGACACTAAAACTAACATACTTAAAGCTCTTGCTGACTTCTGAATGACTGTGGCAATGTGTTGCGTTAATTATGGCACAATATTCCGAGATAAACACACTTTGAATGTAATATACGACTCTTCCGGATGACGTCACCAGCCCCGCTTCATATTTAGCACCCAGTGCGATACATTCACTTTCATAATTCACAATCAATAAAATAATGGTTATTATCTCGCTAAAAGCTGTTTTGCTCAGACATTGATGATATGATATGAGCAGTACAATGGCTTTGTGGTTTTATAAACAGGTCGAATGAGATGAGAAAACACTGCTGAGGAGGATACAGTAAAGACTACTGTACAATTATTAATGACGTTAAACTGATGAGAGATGACCGTGTGACCTACATTAACTCCAAATATTAATTACCCAACCGTGTAAACTCGCATACAGTCAGATAATGAAGTTATGTTTAATAAACTCAATCCCATGTTGATGAGATTAAGATGATATGCATCAGCTTTAAGTGAATAACGCGCGTGATGTAAACATAAACAAACCGAAGTCGCACTTTTATGACTCGTTTTTGTGTTTATATGAACGAATGAAGCTTCTGTCCGTGCGAGTCATCCTCGCGATGTTAGACGCGTCGTTCGCTCCTCAGATAACTTTATATATCGCGTTAGCTCGACGCGGCTACAGCTAAGCTAACCGAACCTAGCGAGCTAACGCTTCCACTTGACTTTTACACTCACACACGACACACAAACTTCTTTAACACACGCTGACCGTCACCCGGTCTCTCACCTTAAGCAGCCCGCTCACAGCCGCGTCATAACTCGCAGCGATATGTACAGTTAGATGGACGAAATCTGTATTTATCGCGCCAGAATCGGAGCGTCTGCGCGAGCCGCCTCAGCCGCTACACACAGCAGTCAAACCGAGCTTGGCGGTGTCCCGCGAGGACGCGCGCTGATTGGATACGCGAGGTGTGACGTCAGCGCGCATTCACAACTCCGCACGTAACGCAATCTTCTCAACTTTTTTTGTTTTTAATAACAAAATACTTTATAACAAGCACAAAACTATACAATATAGGTTCAAAATATCTCAAAAATAATACAAAGAAGAAATTAAATTAAATAAACTAAAAAACAAACAAATAAAATGACATGAACCAGTTAAACAATGAAGCAATTTTTGACTATTGAAATATTAATTGTTTATTATGCAAATCAAAGATAAAACGTAATAATTACAATCAAACATTAACATTGACGGTGGGTTCTTACTCAAAAGTTTACATTTGTGAATAAAAAATTGTCATGTTTAATAAAAAGATAAACAATATATTGAGTTATAATAAAATATAATAATATCAAACGTGTTAATATAAAAAAAAATAGAAAAAAAAATTGAAAAGAAAAAATGAACACAAACACATTCACAAAAAATATGTATAATTATCTCGTCTATATCACAGAAAGTACTTTCTCTCAATATTTCGCATATACTTATAGTACACTAGGGGTATGTAATATTTTAAATATGATTATTTTGTTTGTTTGATATTGTAAAATCGCATATTTTTTAAAGATTATGCATGAAATAGCTTTCTGTTGATATGATTTTATATAGCATATATAATATATCATATTTTGTATAGCCTAAAGAAATAGGATTAGAGTTTTTAATTATTTAACCAATCAGAAAAAACCCCGGAATATAGAGACTATATTTAAATACAATCTCTCAAAAAATATGATTTCTGTTAAAAATTCTGATTATTTTCAATCAAACAATGGTGAGGTGAAATATTATGCTTGTAATGAATCAATCAATCAATTAATTAAAAACTAGTGACCAGGATAATAAAGCCTGTTTTGCCTCCATCCATCCCTCCATCCCTCCATCCATCCCTCCATCCATCCCGCCCTCCATTCTTACATCCATCCATCCCTTCATCCCTCCATCCATCCCGCCCTCCATTCTTACATCCATCCATCCCTTCATTCCTCCATCCATCCCGCCCTCCATTCTTACATCCATCCATCCCTTCATTCCTCCATCCATCCCGCCCTCCATTCATCCCTCCATCCATCCCGCCCTCCATTCTTACATCCATCCATCCCTTCATTCCTCCATCCATCCCGCCCTCCATCCATCCCTTCATCCCTCCATCCATCCCACCCTCCATTCATCCCTCCATCCATCCCGCCCTCCATTCTTACATCCATCCATCCCTTCATTCCTCCATCCATCCCGCCCTCCATTCATCCCTCCATCCATCCCGCCCTCCATTCATCCCTTCATTCCTCCATCCATCCCGCCCTCCATTCTTACATCCATCCATCCCTTCATTCCTCCATCCATCCCGCCCTCCATTCATCCCTTCATCCCTCCATCCATCCCGCCCTCCATTCATCCCTTCATCCCTCCATCCATCCCACCCTCCATTCATCCCTTCATCCCTCCATCCATCCCGCCCTCCATTCATCCCTTCATTCCTCCATCCATCCCGCCCTCCATTCTTACATCCATCCATCCCTTCATTCCTCCATCCATCCCGCCCTCCATTCATCCCTTCATCCCTCCATCCATCCCGCCCTCCATTCATCCCTCCATCCATCCCGCCATCCATTCTTACATCCATCCATCCCTTCATTCCTCCATCCATCCGCCCTCCATCCCCTTCATCCATCCCGCCATCCATTCTTACATCCATCCATCCCTTCATTCCTCCATCCATCCCGCCCTCCATTCATCCCTTCATCCCTCCATCCATCCCGCCCTCCATCTTATCCATCCATCCCTTCATTCCTCCATCCATCCCGCCCTCCCTCCATCATCCCTTCATCCCTCCATCTCCCGCCCTCCATTCTTACATCCCTCCCTCATTCCTCCATCCATCCCGCCCTCCATTCATCCCTTCATCCCTCCATCCATCCCGCCCTCCATTCTTACATCCATCCATCCCTTCATCCTCCATCCATCCCGCCCTCCATTCATCCCTTCATCCCTTCATCCATCCCGCCCTCCATTCATCCCTTCATCCCTCCATCCATCCCGCCCTCCATTCTTACATCCATCCATCCCTTCATTCCTCCATCCATCCCGCCCTCCATTCATCCCTTCATCCATCTCCATCCATCCCGCCCTCCATTCTTACATCCATCCATCCCTTCATTCCTCCATCCATCCCTCCATCATTCCATTCCATCCATCCCGCCCTCCCCTCCATCCATCCCGCCCTCCATTCATCCCTTCATCCCTCCATCCATCCCGCCCTCCATTCTTACATCCATCCATCCCTTCATTCCTCCATCCATCCCTTCATTCTTACATCCATCCCTTCATCCCTCCATTCCTTCATCCCTCCCTCCATTCCTTCATCCCTCCCTCCATTCCTCCATCCATCCCTTCATTCCTCCATCCATCTCGCCCTCCATTCATCCCTTCATCCCTCCATCCATCCCGCCCTCCATTCTTCCATCCATCCCTTCATTCCTCCATCCATCCCTTCATTCTTCCATCCATCCCTTCATCCCTCCATCCATCCCGCCCTCCATTCATCCCTTCATCCCTCCATCCATCCCGCCCTCCATTCTTACATCCATCCATCCCTTCATTCCTCCATCCATCCCTTCATTCTTACATCCATCCCTTCATCCATCCATCCCTTCATCCCTCCATCCATCCCTTCATCCATCCATCCATCCATCCATCCATCCATCCATCCATCCATCTCGCCCTCCATCATCCCTTCATCCATCCATCCCGCCCTCCATCTATCCATCCATCCCTATCTCCTTCATCCATCCATCCATCATCCATCCATCCATTCCTCCATCCATCTATCTATCTATCTATCTATCACATAATGTGTGTTTGTTGTTTCTAACAAATAAAGAAAACTCTCAACAACTGAAGTGAAGTTTATCATTTTATTTGGTCAATCAACAGTCCAGAGAAATGATTCAGAGTATCCCAATTATGTCTATGGTTAATTAACCGTATTATCCCACTAAAGAACAGCCCCCTTGTGCCGAGAGTTCAACTTCAGCACGAATCATGAATGAACATACGACATCCGAGCCGCTTCACTTCACAACATTCATCTCGTCTGCAGACATCAGCTCGTTTCAAGGCACGTATTACACAAATAAATAACGTTTGGTCATATATAACATATCATAACAGACACGACGACACGTTATAAAAGTCTTTAGCAAGCCTTTTTCATTCATTACTGTGAAAATATAGCTTTTATTAATGCTCTGCCGTTCTGTTCACCATCAATATGATGTGAGACGCATCCTTCATGCGTAGCGCAGCTCAGGTGAGCGGTTTTCTCTCGGCCCGCGGGACGCATCGGAGCGTAGCGGCTCTCCATAAGACCGGAGCGAGGAGGAGACTCAAGGTGGAGACGCTGAGAACCAGCAGATAAACCTGTGAGGAGCAATGTAGCTTCAGTTAGGGTTATTATCAGTGTCGGGGGGGGTAACGCATTACAAGTGACGCGAGTTACATAATATTACTTTTTTCAAGTAACTAGTAAAGTAACGCATTGCTTTTAATTTACTTTTAAGTTACTTTTCCCCATTTATTGACTGAGTGCGCCGTGTGAACATGATCTTATTGTAGATCTAATCTAGACTAAATATGAATGTGTATTAATTCATCCCACTCGCAAAAAACAGATTCAGTTTTCATCAAAATGAATTAAAACAGTGAAATGCAAACTCAGAATATGACGCAAACCTGCAATAATTAAATATGATAAACAACACAAATATATCTAATCTCATTTTATTAACCGATGTGTTTGCTGCTGACCTTTGATGATCAGTTCAATCATACTAATAATCAAACATGACTTTAGATAAACTAACAATTGTGTTTTATTGTTGAAGAGTGTTGAGCTTCTCCTGTGTTCTTCTGTTCAGACGTGATTTACTCGTCCTTCAGTCTGAGGTTTATTCATTACACTTTTTAATGTGAAAGGCTTTTATATTTGCTATAAATATAACTTATTGTATTAAAAACAAACAATATCTAAAAAGTAACGCGAAAGTAATGTAACGCATTACTTTCCATAAAAAGTAACTGAGTAATGTAATTAGTTACTTTTTTAGAGAGTAACGCAATATTGTAACGCATTACTTTTAAAAGTAACTTTCCCCGACACTGCTTTTTATACTTAAATACAACTAAAAAAAATTACATTGTTATTACTCGTTTGTAGTGATCGACCGATATTGATTTTTTTATAACCGATACCAATTATTTGCATGTTTATGTACCCGATAACCGATATTCAGAACCGATATTTATTTACTGTTATAAAGTAAGTGAAGTCCATTCTTCTCTTTCAATCATCTTAACAACAACAAAAACTGTTGAAAATGAACATTTTCATGTAAAATGTAATCTTCAAATTACAACAAAAACCTTTTATGTATAAAACGCAGTGGACTTACTTCACTCTTTATAACAGTAAATAAATATCGGTTCTGCATATCGGTTATCGGGTAAATAAACATGCAAATAATTGGTATCGGTATCAGTTATAAAAAATCAATATCGGTCGATCACTAGTCTTCTTATCACAGAAGGAGAAATAATGAAGGGATTCGTCATTAGAAATGGCTTATAAATATACATAATAATTATGAAAATACACGAGATGTCACGAATTGTACCGTGTGATTATTTTCCTTACATTTCATCATTCACAACGTTTAACGTTATATCTCTTTTTATTCCGTTACAGCGATAATTTGACCATATTATGGATTTCCTGGAACATCATCAGTTGTATTACTTCTGTGATGCATAAGTTGATTTCCTGTGCCTTCTGGTGTCCAGTGCACACATTACACGTGTTCATAGCGCTCAATAATGGCCAATCCAATCTTTTTTCCAATCAAATAATACCTCTCTCATAAGAAATGTTAACCAGACGTTTAATAATCCACGCTTTTTCCAGTGTACAGAGATTTTTGTTGCAGAAAAACACTGATATGCCAAGCCGTCAGAACCGAAGCGTGGACTAAGTGTATTGCAGCATCCCTGGATCCAACACCGACAGCTTTCTGGGAGCAATGAGAGAGAAGCAGATGAGAGATCACTGACCTCTCGAGAGATGATGCCGGCCCGACGCGCGCGACTGCCCAGAACCAAGGAGAACTCGCTGACCTGCGCCAGTCCGGCCGACACCAGCCAGCGGATGTGACGCGACTCCGGAGGAAGAATGGCCGACAGAACCACCACCGCCATTATGAACTGACAACAACACACCAGATCAGAGTCAGATTCACCTCCGTGGAGAGCAGAGGGGGGGGGGGGGGATACATGTATTCATATTGAACCATTCGGTGCGCATTACAAACCCAAACATTCATTAAACTATCCCTATTACATAGCACAAAACCAGTCATAAGGGTACATTTTTTTTAACTGAGATTTAAACATAGAATAAATGATATTTCCATTGATGTATGTCAATCCATGTAGTATCTATCCATTCATCAATCAATCCATCTATCCATCCATCCATCCATCCATCCATCCATCCATCCATCCATCCATCCATCCATCATCCATCTATCATCCATCCATCCATCTATCATCCATCTATCATCCATCTATCAACCATCCATCCATCCATCCATCCATCCATCATCCATCCATCATCCATCCATCCATCCATCCATCCATCACATCCATCCATCCATCCATCCATCCATCCATCATCTATCTATCCATCCATCTCTATCATCCATCCATCATCCATCCATCCATCTATCATCCATCCATCATATCATCCATCCATCCATCCATACCATCCATCCATCTCCATCATCCATCCATCCATCCATCTATCATCCATCCATCCATCCATCCATCCATCCATCCATCCATCCATCCATCCATCCATCCATACATACCATCTATCATCCATCCATCCATCCATCCATCCATCCATCCATCATCTCCATCCATCCATCCATCCATCTATCCATCCATCCATCCATCCATCCATCCATCTATCTATCTATCCATCCATCCATCATCTATCCATCCATCCATCCATCTATCATCTATCCATCCATCCATCCATCCATCATCTATCTATCTACCATCCATCTATCACCCATCCATCCATCCATTCATCCATCCATCCATCCATCCATCCATCTATCTACCATCCATCTATCACCCATCCATCCATCCATCCATCCATCCATCCATCCATCCATCCATCCATCCATCCATCTATCATCTATTCATCCATCCATCCATCCATCCATCATCTATTCATTCATCCATCCATCCATCTATCATCCATCCATCTATCATCTATTCATCCATCCATCCATCTATCATCCATCCATCCATCCATCCATCCATCCATCCATCTACTGTATATTTGGCTGCTCCTTTGATTATGTGTAAGATTATTTTAGTATGCCAATGAAACACTGTTATTGTTTTATCAACACATAATGTGTTTGTTGTTTTTGACCATGCATGTGTGTGTAACCAATGACCGAACCGTGACACCACTGTGTCGTATCGAACCGAACCGTACATTTACCCCCTTAATGAATAGAAATGAGTCTGATATGAAGACGGTTACCTTCATAATGACCAGTGAGAAGGTCAAGACTAGCAGGATGGTCAGCTCATACAGGACGAAGGTCGGGAACACGTGCAGCCCTGCGGAAAACCACAGACATCAGATATTCAGATTCATTTCTTTAACGAGCTTATTTCCCCATGACTGAAACGAGATGACAACAAGGTCAATAAAGGATAGCTGTGACTATATCAACACGCAGTTTTGTTGACGATAAAATATATATTATTACGGACTACTGTACAAGCAAGCTTTCATGAGTGCGGTTGCCAGATACCAAGAGTTCAAATCCCCCAATCAGAGCTTCTCTGTTACAAGGATACATTTTCTGTCCCGTGTTTTGTTTATTTTTGCAATCTGGCAACCATGCGCTCGCTCTTAAAGGGATAGTTCACCCAAAAACGCGCCAACAGCTCTGGAACATAGATATATATATACCGTGAGTCCCATTGACTGCCATTATATGACTGACAGACCGCAACGGTTTGAGTTAAAAATCTTAGTTTGTGTTCGACTCAAGAAACAAAGTCACCTACATCTTGGATGCCCTGTAAGCAGATAAACATCACATTTACATTTTTGGGTGAACTATCCCTTTAAGAGCGGAAGTTATGATCTGAAAACACTGAAAAGCAAGCTGTAGTTTAGCGATCTAAATGAAAGAGTCATAATTCAGCGGTCTGTGTTCTGTCATCAGATCTCGACTGTATTGTTTCTGAATAAATGCACTTTCTCAAACGCTGTTGTATTAATAGAGAAACATAGCAAATTTGGAGTAAATATTAGGAATTTCACTGTTATAATATATTTCATTGGTTTGACCAGTTTTCATAATATAGACTGAGAGTCTTTAATATTAATTAATATAATAACTAGCCTATAATAAATCAGTACACTAGCTAAGGTAAAATAAACCATTTGTATTTATTGGTGAAAGTGCAAAACCTTAAAAATTCTCAAATTTCTCAAAAAAAATTATTACGATTATAATTTTGAGCAAAAATAATTGTTTTGCAATTTAACCATTATACAGCATGACAAAAAAATGTGAGGAATCGTGATTTTGAATATAAATTATGGATGCACGATATAGATTTTTTGCCGATATGCCGATATTTTTCAACACATATTGGCCGATACCGATATATTTCCATTTGTTTGGAAACAAAACCAAATCTCTCCTGTGACGAGATTATAAGCTAATTATTTTTAATTTGGGCTAATTTGTACAAGACCTTATTTAGAATTAAATAAACAATAACGAAGTTCTTATATAATGACAGGACATTGAAGTTTTGAAAATAATTATAAATAAACTATAAATCAAATCAATGCATTTTTTTTTTACCAGTTTTCATAATGTAGACAGAGAGTCTTTGATATTAATTAATATAATAACTAGCTTATAATAAATCAGTACACTAGCTAAGGTCAAATATACCATGTGTATGAATTCACATTCTATAGATTTGTGTTTATTGGTGAAAGTGTAATACCTGAAATGCTAAAGTACATTTCCTAAATGACAACAATCATTATGATTATAATTTGAACAAAAATATTTTTTATCAGTTTAAACGTTATACAGTATGACAAAAATGTGATTTTATTGACTAAAACGCTCCGATATTTCATCGACTAAAACATGAATGAACAAAAACAGAACAAGGTTGGGTAAATATGATAATAACTAAAACGTACATTTGAAAAAACAAATCATATTCGTCACCCTTTCCTATTAAAATGCTTAAAATGCAAAAACGCAGAAAATCGAAACTTTTTTTATGACGGACGATAATTTCGGACTCATTGTGCAAATTAAAAACGGCTGCCAAAATAAACATTTTAATATTCGTTCCCATCATGCAGTTATTTATCATCAGAGCTCCACTCACCAATCGAAGCGAAGAAGATGATGGCCAGGAAGTCTCTGATTGGTTCAGCACAGCTCATGACCTCAGCGGTGACCATGTGACCTTGTGAGGAGAGCAGCGCTCCGGCCAGAAAGCAGCCCAACTCCATCGACACGTCCATGAACTCTGTCACCTGAAATATGAGCGTTACGAGATCAAACCTGAGGAGGGCGACGCTCCGGCACGCTCATCACGAGCCCACGATTTTACCATTTTAGCAATGAATTCGAATTTAATGTTTTGCCACGACTTTATATTTTAGAAATCGAGGAATCGTGATTTTGAACGATATTAGATTTTTGCTGATATCTATATGCCGATATTTTGGCCGATACCGATATTTTCCATTTGTTAGGAAACACCATCAAGTCTCTCCTATGATGAGATTATAAGCTAATTATTTTAAATTTTGGTTCGTTTA
>JAPDDM010000153.1:370000-372500 GCA_027474115.1 Schizopygopsis malacanthus
CATAACGAAAGTTGTTTTGTCGTTATCACGACTTTTAATGTTCTCTGTGTATTCGGCATGAGAAAATGCTATAGAAGCAGCATCATCGCAGCATCATGGATGATCGTATTCACTTTTACTTTGATCAGGGACTCACTCAAACTGAAATAGCTCTGTGTCTGTCAGTGATTGACGACTTACACATAAGTGTTCGACACTTGAGAAGGAGGCTGTCGGGTCTGCAACTTTATATAAGACAATATAGCGACCCTGAACGTGTAGTCACGTGTAGTCAAATTCAATTTCCTCCGGAACGCCCCTCTCTCTCAATGCAGAGATAAAGTCCATATTTGCTGCAGGAAATTAGTAACTTTATGATGGAGATATCAGCCGCTAGCGCGTACACCATAATATTCGCCAGAAACATTCACAAGGTGTGGGATTTTCTCGCGATAGCTACAATTACGTCGTGAGAAAACGTTTTTTACGTTGAGATCCACAACTTTCGTTATGTCGAGATAACGACGAAACAACTTTCGTTATGTCGAGATCACGAGAAAACAAGACAGAAAAATTATAATAATGCATGGCCGCTTAGAACTTCCGTAGCATTTATTTGAAATATTAATCTTTTGTAACATTATAAATGTCTTTACTGTCACTTTTGATCAAATGAATGCATCCTTGATGAAGTATTAATTAATTGCTCTTAACCCATGGTAGTATAATACTCCCAAACGCAGTCTTGATAAGCAGAAAATACTTCTTTTAGAAACATTTAAAAAATCTCAATTATTTCACACTTCTGGCCACTAGTGTACATATATTTAGTACATTTTCCTCCATCATTTCTTTTAATGTGAAGGTGAAATATGACCTGCACTAGACAGAATAATATTGTTCTGTGCTGAACACAGGCTCTGTGTCCGTCACTGATTGAGCTGCTTTTAATGTGAAGGTGAAATATGACTTCACCTGTCCACGTCTGCATCTCCTCCCTGAACGAATGTCGGCATCACAGCGATGAACAGACCGAGCTGCACATCCTGCATGACCAGCATCCCCAGAAGAACACTGCTGCAGTCCAGCTCACCTGTGCACACACACACACGCACGCACGCACACACACACACACAGACACACACACACACACACGCACGCACCCACACATGAATATTATTATGATTTCTGAAGATCACGTGACACTGAAGACTGGAGTACCCACACATGCATGCACACACACACGCACGCACGCACCCACACATGCATGCACACACACACACACGCACGCACCCACACATGCATGCACACACACACACACGCACGCACACACACACACGCACGCACGCACACACACACACACACACGCACACTCACCCTCCTTGGGTTCTCCTCTGGAAGCTCCGGCGAGGAAGCGAGACACCAGCGGAGTGCTGGAGAGAGACAGACAGCTGGAGATGAAGACGGTCTGTGTGGGATGGAGATCCAGCAGCTGACCCCAGACCAGTCCAGCGAGCACCATCAGCAGACTCAGATACCCCGAGCCTTGCAGCGAGATCTTCCACACCTGAACACCACCAACAACAACCACCAGCTCACGTTCTGCTCATAACGACCGCATTTCAATCATTTACACGACCAGTCATTACATTCTGAACTGTAAGTGTCTTCTGCTCACCAAAGCTGCATTTATTTGATCCAAAAATACAATAAATAGTGAAATATTATTAGAATTTAAACAGCTGTTTTCTATGTGAACATGTGTTAAACTATAATCTGTATTTTCAGCATCATTACTCCAGTCTTCAGTGTCACGTGATCTTCAGAAATCATAATAATATTCAACATTTCTGGTTATTATTATTATTAATGTTTAAGTTGCTATTTTTTCAGGTTTCTTTGATGAATAGAGAACAGCATTTATCTGAAATAGAAATATTTTGTAAAATTATAAAATGTCTTTATCATCACTTTTGATCAATTAAAAGCATCCTTGATGAATAAAACTATTAATTTCTATAATTTCTTTCCTCAAAAAATGTATAAAATACAGACTGCAAGATTTTGACCGATATAGAGTGTATAATGCTACAAAATATTTATTAAAGAATCCTGAAAATATTTATTCAACTGTTTTAAATATTGATGATAATAATAAATACAATAAATCAGCATATTATTATGATTTCTGAAGATCATGTGACACTGAAGACTGCAGTAATGATGCTGAAAATACAGATTTAATCACAGAAATAAATTACAATTGAACACATATGCACATAGTAAACAGCTGTTTTAAATATTAGAAATATTTCACAATTTTACAGTATTTTGGATCAAATAAATGCAAGCTTGGTGAGCAGAAGAGACTTCTTTAAAAACATGTTGTTTTTGTTTTTAACAGCTTATTTCAAGCAAAATAAAACAATCCAGACTTCAAGAGGGGAACCCTAAACCCTCATACAGTACCTTACATGCATATACAAATAATAACTTGTAATATTCATATCAAACTGGGCTC
>JAPDDM010000153.1:375000-382500 GCA_027474115.1 Schizopygopsis malacanthus
ATTAAGAGACCTTAAAATAAAGTGTTACCATCTTTTCTAACAATGTAATCTTTACTATCACTTTTTATTAATATATCACATCCTTGCTTAATAAAAGTATTAATTTCTTTAAAAATATATATATTTTTAGAATTACTGACCATAAACTTTTAAATAGCATAGTATATTGTATCACAAAACGTATATTTTTAATAAGCACCGATCTTTTTAACTTTGTATTCATCAAAGGATCAATATTAAGCAGCACATATTAAAATATTAAGCAGCACAACATTAATTACAAATCAGCATATTATTATGATTTCTGAAGGATCATGTAGCAATAGAGTAATGATGCAAACAATTCAGCGCTGCATCACATAAATAAATTACAGTTTAATGCATATTCACATAGACATTTTTTATTTTAAATTGCAATAATATTTCACAAATGTACATATTTTTTCAGTATTTTTTATGAAATGCATACAGCCTTGAAAACACTCCCCGATCCCAAGCGTTTGAACGGCAGTGCATGTGAAAGCGCAGAGCCTGCGATTGGCTCCGGTGACCTGTGAGGACACTCAGAGAGAGGTCAGGGGTCAGAGGTCAGGCACTGACCTTGATGAAGTGGTGGTCAGCGCGAGGCATGGTGGAGTCGCGAGGCTTGGTCAGCACGTACTGGTTATTCTGAGAGTCGATCAGCATGCTGAGCCCCAGATTGCCTTTGGCCTGCCTCGAGGCGTTCTTCCTCTTACCGTCCTCCTCATCCTCCTCCACCCTCAGGACGGCCTCCACGTTCACACCCTTCATCTGGACACACACAGAGATGGCTAACACTCATTCCTTATCTGTGTATGTTATCTGAGAAATGTGTGAGCGGTGTTTAAAGGGGTCACTTGATGTGATGATGTGATCCCTGAAGTTACAAAGACTAAAGTCTCAAAACTAAAGAGATATTCTTTATCAAGGTTAAGATTCGTCCACGGCTCGTTCAAACACGCCCACACATGTCTACATCACGATGTGGAAATGTTTGCATAAGGTGTGGTTTCAGTACCACAGTAGTGTTGAGAGAGAGAGAGAGAGAGGGTCACATCATAGTACATCAGCTATCTTAATTACGGCTTGTGTGTGTGTGTGTGTGTGTGTGTGTGAGAGAGAGAGAGAGAGAGAGGGGCACATCATAGTACATCAGCTATCTTAATTACGGCTTGTGTGTGTGTGTGAGAGAGAGAGAGAGAGAGAGGGTCACATCATAGTACATCAGCTATCTTAATTACGGCTTGTGTGTGTGTGTATGTGTGTGTGTGTGTGTGTATGTGTGTGTGTGTGTGTGTGTGAGTGTGTGTGTGTGTGTGTATGCGTATCTGTGTGTGAGAGAGAGAGGGTCACATCACAGCACATCAGCTATCTTAATCACGGCTTGTGTGTGTGTGTGTGTGTGTGTGTAAGTATGTGTGTGTGTGTGTGTGAGTGAGTGAGTGAGTGAGTGAGTGAGTGAGAGAGAGAGAGAGAGAGAGAGAGAGTGAGTGAGAGAGTGAGTGAGAGAGAGAGAGAGAGAGAGAGAGAGAGAGAGAGAGAGACAGGGTCACATCACAGCGGAGTGTACAGCGCGTCAGAAATAGTCTTAATCGCGTCTTGTGTTCAAACACATCCGAGCTTCATCACTGTGTCTGTCACGCGACTCTGTTCTCCTCTCGGGCTTGAACTGATGCTAAAACTAATGACATTATTAACTGTCTTTATATTTACTTCGAAAGCTAAAGCTCATGATTATGGAAAGGGGCGTTACATTTCCTACGCGGCTTGTGGTGTTCGGCCAATCACAATGCACTGTGCCAGTCGGCCAATCAGAGCAGACTGTGCTTGTCAGAAGGAGGGGCTTTGTAGAAAACAATGTGTTTGAGAGGAACTACAATAATGTACAGTATTTGAAAAATAATGTGTTTTTTAAAACATTTAAAACATTCTGTTACACCAAATAATGATCTTTTAAAAAAGCATCATATGACCCCTTTAACCGTTAAAAAGTAAAAGTAAAAGTAAAAAGAGAATTTTGCAGATAATGATTATTTCTTTGATTTATCAGATTCAAAAATATATTTTCTGTATTTTAAAAACATAATATGTGACCCTGGAGCACAAAACCAGTCATAAGGGTTAAGTGAGATTTATGCATGAATGATATTTCCATTGATGTATGGTTTGTTATGATAGGACAATATTAGAAAATATGGAATCTGAGGATGCAAAAACATCTGAATATTGAGAAAATCATCTTTAAAATTATTCAAATGAAGTTCTTAGCAATGCATATTTTATTTTTGTTATTCTGACAATAATTCAATATTTAAATATAGAGATAAATATTGCTTCAATTATCAGACACTTAATAAAATTATTAATATAAACAGTTTCAAATATCTTTGCATTAATAGAAAGCTATATGCCTTGAATTAAAACCATAGAATATTAATAATGCATTTTATTTAGTAGTTTAATGGTTGTTTTTTTATTTCTGCTTTTAACAATGATTTAATATTTCAATACATCAATATTACTTCAGTTATCAGGAACTTGATGAATAAAGAATAAATAGCATTGATGTATGGTTTGGACAATATTTGAAAATATGGAATCTGAGGGTGCAAAAACATCTGAATATTGATAAAAATCATCTTTAAAGTTGTTCTTAGCAATGCTTATTACTAATCAAAAAGTTATTAACTAATTAAGTTAAGATATATTTTTGATACTAAATATCTTCATGGAACATGATCTTAATATCTAATGATTTTTGGCATAAAATAAAAATGTATAATTTTGAGCCATACAATGTATTGTTGTCTATTGCTTCAAATATACCTTGTATATATATATACACATATATCTGACAGGGCATGTCTCCTTTGTTTGAAGAGCTGAAAATAAACAAGGCTTGACGGTGCAAGCTCTCACAGAAACGGATATGTGTGAACTGTAAAATGTATCTAGGATCACTTGTGCAAATAGCACGATGTTTGTAGATCCCAGATGGACCTGTGTTTCGGGTTCAGAGGCATTCCTCTTGGTCTATGACGCTGTGTTTTACGGCCTGCACCTGTTTGTTATTATCGAAGGCGTGTTCCTCGATGTCTTCCTCCAGACGGTCTGCGGCCTTCCTCACGTCCTCCAGGATCTCGTCCAGCATGGACAGGGTCTTGTTTCGATCCCGTGCCACTTTCAGCGCCTCCTGCTGGTGTTTCTCCGCCGCCACCAGCTCCATGTACTCCTGCTCCTCCTGTGAAGACACGTTTACTCATGACCAGTGTTGGGTGTAACTAGCTACTTTAGGTTACTTTGCAAATGTAATAGGTTGCATATTACAAGTGAACCTATCTAAAATGCAGTTTTACTGCATCTAAAAACAGGCAATGATGTAGAATCGGTGGGTGGGGCTAAACAGGCAGTGATGTGAAGTCGGTGGGCGGGGCTAAACAGGCAGTGATGTGGAATTGGTGGGCGGGGCTAGACAGGCAGTGATGTGAAATCGGTGGGCGGGGCTAAACAGGCAGTGATGTGGAATCGGTGGGTGGGGCTAAACAGGCAGTGATGTGGAATCGGTGGGCGGGGCTAAACAGGCAGTGATGTGGAATCGGTGGGCGGGGCTAAACAGGCAGTGATGTGGAATCGGTGGGCGGGGCTAAACAGGCAGTGATGTGAAATCGGTGGGCGGGGCTAAACAGGCAGTGATGTGGAATCGGTGGGCGGGGCTAAACAGGCAGTGATGTGAAATTGGTGGGCGGGGCTAAACAGGCAGTGATGTGGAATCGGTGGGCGGGGCTAAACAGGCAGTGATGTGGAATCGGTGGGCGGGGCTAACAAGGCAGTGATGTGGAATCGGTGGGCGGGGCTAAACAGGCAGTGATGTGGAATCGGTGGTGGGGCTAGGCAGTGATGTGGAATCGGTGGGCGGGGCTAAACAGGCAGTGATGTGGAATCGGTGGGTGGGGCTAAACAGGCAGTGATGTGGAATCGGTGGGCGGGGCTAGACAGGCAGTGATGTGAAATCGGTGGGCGGAACTAAACAGGGTGATGGGAATCGGTGGGTGGGGCTAAACAGGCAGTGATGTGGAAATCGGTGGGCGGGGCTAAAAACAGGCCGTGATGTGAAATCGGTGGGTGGGGATGTGGAATCGGTGGGTGGGGCTAAACAGGCAGTGATGTGGAATCGGTGGACGGGGCAAAACAGGCCGTGATGTGGAATCGGTGGGCGGAACTAAACAGGAAGTGATGTGGAATCGGTGGGTGGGGCTAAACAGGCAGTGATGTGAAATCGGTGGGTGGGGCTAAACAGGCAGTGATGTGGAAATCGGTGGGCGGGGCTAAACAGGCAGTGATGTGGAATGGTGGAATCTGTGGGTGGGGCGGGGCTAACCAGGCAGTGATGTGAAATCGGTGGGTGGGTGGGGCTAAACAGGCAGTGATGTGGAATCGGTGGGCGGGGGCTAAACAGGCAGTGATGTGGAATCGGTGGGCGGGGCTAAACAAGCAGTGATGTGGAATCGGTGGGGCGGGGCTAAACAGGCAGTGATGTGGAATCGGTGGGCGGGGCTAAACAGGCAGTGATGTGGAATCGGTGGGCGGGGCTAAACAGGCAGTGATGTGGCATCGGTGGGCGGGGCTAAACAGAGTGATGTGGCAGTGGGCGGGGCTGTGGAATCGGTGGGCGGGGCTAAACAGGCATGTGGAATCGGTGGGCGGGGCTAAACAGGCAGTGATGTGTATATACAGTGTTGTGATTAATTGTGTCTGGAGGATGTATGGTGACTGAGTAGTTCTGACATCAAATCTTTACTCAAAGCACAGCTACTTTATGCAGGCTGTGTGCATTTCACTGTGAACTGACTGTTTTGAAACTTATACGGTAGTTACATATCCCCTAGACCAAGAAAACAAGCCAGGGACTTTCAGTTTTGACAATATGGGATTTCATAATAACTGAGGGTCAGTGAAGGAAAGCCTTGTTTTGCAGGATATGCATCATCACCCACCTTGATGGCGGCGTCCCTGAGCGCCTGCAGTCTCTGCCGGCTGCTGTCCTTCATTCTGACCACGTCTCGGAGGTTGCCCTTCATCACGCGCTGCAGTCCCTCCGCGGCCTGGAAGAGCGAGCGCTCGCTCTCGTTGAGCTCGCGCTGGAACACCTCCAGCGTGTGAAGGCGGAAGAGCTTCTCGAGCGGCGCCAGCGTCTCGTCCCGCTCCAGCGCCGCGCCGGCCGCGCTCAGCTTACGCACCGCCGCCTGCTTCTGCCGCAGCAGCACAGACAGACGCCTGCAGTTCTCCGTCACCCACGGGTGCTGTTTGGGCTGCAGCGCCACCACCAGGCCGAAGCACAGCACTGCCCACAGAGCTCGCATGATCACAGACTCATACGTGACCTTGGAGCAAACACAGGTTTATTTGTAGCAATAGCCAATACATTGTATGGGTCAAAAATATCAATTTCTATTTTATGACAAAAATCATTAATCATATTTTGTATGGTAGATATATCAAAACTTAATTTTATGAAAAGTAATATGTATTGCTAAGAACTTAAAATGGTGATTTTCTCAATATTCAGAAGTTTTTGCACCCTCAGATTTTCAAATATTGTCCAAACCATACATCAATGGAAATATTATGTATTCAGCTTTATAATAAAATGACGGAACAAATGGCCTTAATTTAATCTAAAAAAAGAGAACTAATTCGTTGCATTTAATTTTTAAGATATATATTAATATTTTTTGCACATATGTTTGGGGCGCTGTGTTGTAATGCAAATAAATTAAAGCTCTTTGTATTTTCCTCTTAATTTAAAATAAATGATTAGTTTGAGTTTAATTATTACGTCTAGTGAAAAACACAACATTAAACCAAACAAGCAAAAAAAGCTTGTTGTATAAACGGTGTTATTTATTTTTAACTAATTATTCATAAAATAATTCCGAAAAAAGTATCAGTTTCCCAAAATAATATAGCGTATATGAACAGTTTTAACATTAATAATAAATCAGCATATTATTATGATTTCTGAAGATCACGTGACACTGAAGACTACAGTAATGATGCTGAAAATACAGATTTGAACACATAAATAAATTACAGTTTAATAGATATTAAAACAGAAATTGAAATAATATATCACAATATAAAAAAAAATTCTGTATCATGATAAATCTTACTGATCACAAACTTATATTATTAAATTTTTCAATGCACAACAGCGAAACTAAATTAAAACTAAATATACAAAACATATTTTTTTTAGATCCGACATCTCATATACATTTTAAATTAATAAAATAATATTTAATAAAATGTTAATATTTAATCCATATTCCGAAACACATTCGCGTCAGTTGATGACGTGTTGTTGATGTTTAAGAATCATTTCACTAAACGACATCTGACTATGAATATGTTATTGAAAGTATAAGCAGAGATAGATATATATACCGTCATTAGATCCGTCCATCAAACGCGTTAACGACAGTCTGCACGATAATATCCGCGCTAATACAACGACACCGAGAGAGAGAGAGAGAGAGTACTAACTCATACCTGGTAAGTGGTGCTGGTAACCGGCAGAACTAGTCAGTAATGAAGGAAACAATCGCGCTCTTGTGACGCCACACACTGCGAGCGAGCGCCGACCTGAGGCTGCTCTGACCCGGTAGACCGCGCGAGACAGTACCGGGGAGATCCGGTGACGCTCATTCTGCGTTAAACTACGCCGAGAGTTCGCAGGAGGTCGACGAACGTTACTCGCGTCTGTGTGTCGTACGATCCGGTGGCTGTCATTACTCGTGTTGTTGTTTTTAGGTTTAATTAGCTTTGAAAACAGGACTGAGGGGACTTCTGAATCATAACAGTCGCTTGGGCATTGTGGGATTTGTAGTTTTTTTTAAAAATCATTTTCATTCCGAAATAATGGGTATAATTTTCTGCAAGTCGGGATGAAAACTATTTAAAATATAATTACGATTTTGTCTCACAAGTTATTTTTTTTATATATATATAAATAGCCTATATGTGACGCTGGACCACAGGGGATCTATTTTTTATTTATATATGTGTATATATATCACAATTCTGATTATTTTTTAAATGGCAAGACATAAATTAAGAATATAAATGCAAGTAGCTTTCAAAACTGACATAAAAAAAAAGTTATGACAAGAAAAAGCATGAATTGTGAGATAAAAATCGCAATTACTTTTATTCCAGACTTCGATATGTGAAACTTATACGTTGAGCCGTTTAATTTAGCCATATAATTACATACAGCAGTCTTTTTTTGTAAGTAAAAATAATTAAGTAATTAATAACGACTATATCACTAATATCAATATCGTATTATAAGTAAATATCATGACGCTCACGTCGACAGCAGCACAGGTTTTAAAAACTACAATTCCCAGCATGCGCCTTAGTGTTTCCCGCGCATGCGCAGAGGGAGGACCGTCGGAGATGAATCAGCGCTTATAAAGA
>JAPDDM010000153.1:387500-399380 GCA_027474115.1 Schizopygopsis malacanthus
TCTATCTATCTCTCTCTATCTCTATCTATCTATCTATCTATCTATCTATCTATCTCTCTAACTCATCTCTCTCATCTATCTATCTATCTATCTCTCTATCTATCTATCTATCTCTCACTCTATCTCTCTAACTCTATCTATCTATCTATCTATCTACTCTATCTATCTATCTCTATCTATCTATCTATCTATCTATCTATCTATCTCACTCTATCTATCTATCTCACTCTATCTATCTATCTATCTCACTCTATCTCTCTCTATCTATCTATCTCTCACTCTATCTATCTATCTCACTCTATCTATCTCTCACTCTATCTATCTATCTATCTCACTCTATCTCTCTCTATCTATCTATCTCTCACTCTATCTATCTATCTATCTCACTCTATCTATCTATCTCACTCTATCTATCTATCTATCTCTATCTATCTATCTCTCACTCTATCTATCTATCTCACTCTATCTATCTATCTCTCACTCTATCTCTCTCTCTCACTCTATCTATTTATCTCTCACTCTCTCTCACTCTCACACTTTCTCTCTCACTCTCTCTTTCTATCTCACTCTCTCTCTTACTCTCTCTCACTCTCACACTTTCTCTCTCACTTTCTCTCTCACTCTCTCTTTCTATCTCTCTCACTCTCTCTCTTTCTTTCTCTCTCTCTCTCTCTCTCTCTCACTTTCTCTCTCTCTCTCTCTCTCTCTCTCTCTCTCTCTCACTTCTCTCTCT
Organism: Schizopygopsis malacanthus; assembly: GCA_027474115.1. NCBI lineage: Eukaryota > Metazoa > Chordata > Actinopteri > Cypriniformes > Cyprinidae > Schizopygopsis > Schizopygopsis malacanthus. The sequence continues at coordinate 388,234 of JAPDDM010000153.1, forward strand.
CTCTCTCTGCGTGTGTGCGGCAGCGGCTGAGCACAGAATACGGAGCGCGAGTCCCGAAAGGCGTGCGAATGAAAAACTTTCACTCTATGGTGGTTAAACTCATCAGTTAATCCACGACTCAGATGCGACTCACTTTTTGTAGCGTGCTCAAAAGATGTGTGTCCCTGGAGCACAGACGCAGTCATAAGCAGCACGAGTATATTTATATACATTGTAATGGGTCAAAATTATAAATTTTTATTTAATGCCAAAAATCATTAGGGTACTAAGGTCATATTTTGTATTGTAAATATATCAAAACTTAATTATTGATTAGTAATATGCATTGCTAAGAACAAAGAAAATGTGATTTTCTCAATATTCAGATGTTTTGGCACCCTCAGATTCCAGATTTACAAATATTGTCCAAACCATACATCAATGGAAATATTGACCCTTATGACTGGTTTTGTGCTCCAGGGTCACATTTGGTAAAAGATGCTAATACAAAGTGTGCTTAAGTTGTCTCAAACGTACTTCATAAACCCTGCAGCAGTGTCTCACGGTGTCTGTCTCAGATCTGGAGATGGCCGTGGCCTACTGGAATCTGGTTCTGACCGGCCGCTTTAAGTTCCTGGACCTCTGGAACACGTTCCTTCTGGTACGTCACTTATTACAGAACTATACACTCTTGTGTTGAAGCACACTGGTGTGATCGATAGGGGTGTGCGATATATAGCGTCTGCGATATTATCGTAATTGTTGTTTTAACGATATGCAATTTGACAATATCGAGTATTTTGCAAAAACCCAACTAACACCTACATAGTGCACACATACATTAGCCTGCGCGGTGATAAGGGGTTAAACAGTGCACGCATACATTAGCCTGCGTGGTGATGAAGGGGTTAATCAGTGCACGTGTGCAATTAGAGCTTGTTCTTTCACTGCATGATTCAGTCGATTAAAATGCATTAAGAGTGATCGCAAAATTCAAGATATGGGGGCAGAAAATGTATATATTTACGTTTCATATAGTTCAAATCACACGAAGGGTGCCGTTTTTTTCTTCAAAAATAAGCATGATTACAAATGTGATATTGATTTTATACAACAGTTCAATAAACAATAAGTTAATATTAAGAGACTTACATTTTAGACGCCATATTGCCTGTTTTTGCTGCATTTCGCCGACAAAAAATAATTCCAATGAGCTACAGCGATGTTTTGAGTCTCAGTGATTCGTTCCTGAATGATTCAATCCTTTAAATGATTCGATTCAGTCGCAGTGACTCACTTGCTAAATGATTCAATCGTTCAAATGATCGGTCGGTTCAGTCGCAGTGAATCACTTGCTATATGATTCAATCGTTTAAATGATTCGGTTCAAATGTCACAGGTTCAGTCGCATGAATCACTTGCTAAATTATTTAATCGTTTAAATGATTCGGTTCAGTCGCAGTGAATCACTTGCTAAATTATTTAATCGTTCAATCGTTTATGATTCGGTTTCAGTCGCAGTGAATCACTTGCTAAATGATTCAATCGTTTAAATGATTCGGTTAAGTCAGTCCGCAGTGATCACTTGCTAAATGATTTAATCAATCGTTCAAATGATTAATTCGGTTCAGTCGCAGTGAATCACTTGCTAAATGATTCAATAGTTCAAATGATTCGGTTCAGTCGCAACGACTCACTTATTAACAGTGACTTACTGCCACCTGCTGGTGGTTTAATTTCACATTTAAAGTCTATTTTCATTTTTAAAATAATTGTAAATATCGGTATTCAATATTTTGTGTTTAAAATGTCAAAAAATTATGTATTTGTAACTGGTTAAAGCGCTCCATGTCCCTCTGAGCTGCATTAAACCGTGTGTGAACACATCTAAACACTTCTGCAAAGATGAATTTTGATAACACTGGTTTCATTTGTTTGGGAGCAGCCTAAATGTGTATTATCCTAATTGACTGATTAAATGTAACAATTTGACTCAAAAGATGTACACTTTTAGAAACAAAAATGCTTTATTAAAGGTACAAAAATCTAATTTAAACTTAAATTAAAAGATTAATTAATCACTGAGCACACAGAATATGACGAATATCATAAACTGCAGCTGTGCACGGTATTCAGATATCAGCACAATAACACACTTGGCAAAATATCGTCTAATTATCATTATCGAAGAAATCCAAAAATATCGCACACCCCCAGTGATCGACGCGCTGATGATGCTATATCTGACGCAGCTCAAGCATTAAGAGGTTTTTCTGATGAACCCGTGGTGCTTCTGTTTCTGTAAAGGAGCATCATAGAAAATCCATCACTAAAGACACGTGGAACCTGCTGCTGGACTTCGGGAACATGATCGCAGATGACATGTGCAACTACGACGAGGAGGGTGAGTCCGATCCATCGACTCGACTGAAACGGGTCTATTAATAGCTCACAAAAAATCACATTATTGCATTTGGAAGATTTTTCATAGACGTCTCTTCTGCTCACCGAGGCTGTGTTTATTTGATCCAAATACAGTACAATTCTGAAATATTGTTATGATTTAAATCAGTTTTCTGTGTGATTATGTGTTAAACTGTAATTGATCAAAGCTGTATTTTCAGCATCATTACTCCAGTGTCACACGATCTTCAGAAATCATAATAATATGAAATATTTCTGATTATTATTAGTTGAGTCAATATTTTCAGGATTCTTTAATGAATAGAAATATCTAAAGTTAAAAATAAAACATTATACACACTATAGATTCAAAAACGTGGAGTCAGTTTTATTTTTTAAGGATAGAAATTAATATTTGTATTCATCAAGAATGCTTTAAATTGATCAAAAGTGATGATAAAGACATTTATAATGTTACAAACGATTTCTATTTCAGATAAATGCTGACTTTTTATTCATCAAAGAAACCTGAAAAAATTCTACTCTTTAAAATGAATCATTCATTTTTTTTAAAAGAAGCAAATATTAATATTATGATTTCTGAATATCACGTGACACTGGAGACTACAGTAATGATGCTGAAAATACAGATTTGATCAATTATAGTTTAACATATATTCACTGAAAACAGCTGTTTTAAATCAAAATAATATTTCAAAAATGTTCTGTATTTTGGATCACGTAAACAGTGAGCAGAAGAGACTTCGTTTGACTGGTTTTGTATTAGCGCTGCACGATTATGGCAAAAATCATAATTGTCGATTATTCCCTTGAAATTGTAATTGTGATTATTAATTACTATTATCACAATTTACATCGAATGATGTTTATACCGTTGTTTGAAAAACAATAACATCTGAAAAATGTTCTATAGTAGCCTATAATGAATAAAAATATGCATGCTATATAATGCTATACTAAAACTAAAATTAAAACACAGAAAGAAAATAAAACATAAGCACACAGAATAACATAAGTGTGTTTTGAAAGATTAATTGCCGCTTTGAACGATTACGTAATTAGGCGCGTATTACCCTTCAAATTGCGCAAATTAAAATTGCGCATTGAAAATTCGCTTAATGAAAAGTGCATAAATTTAACAAAAACTCCCATATATCGCATACACATTTTTTTAAAGCCTGGTTTTTCAGGCAATTCGAAAAATTAATAATTCGCAAAAGTTCAATGAAAACTTTTTTTCGTATTTACGGTCACGTGGCGTATGTAAAACGCCACATAATCATTATTCAATGTACTATAGCCTCCAGAAACACTTCATACGTGGTGGCTCTGGAATATAAGGGCTTTCCCTGACATTAATGCTTAGATAATGTGTGCGGCGCCGCTGAAGCGGACTGCGGCCGCTCGTCGATGCTTGTGTTTATTCCAGCTACGCCACGCATGTTATGAAGCGCCTCTCCTCGCTGCTTCTGGAAACATACACGCTTACGCCTCATGTGAATACATATCGCCAAAACCCGTTTGTGACGAGTGAGGCGGGGGCCGAGGGAACGGAGCGGGCCGGTGGAGTTAATGATGATGATGAGCGACACCTGCACCACTCACCGTCTCGAGTCCCACGAGGAGCTCCGGAAGGATAAAAGGAGGAGCGACGTGTTTCTTTCATGTTTGTTTATTTTATTATTAAAGTGTTTTAATAATAATAAGGAAGGCTCGCTGCCGTGCTACTGGGTCGAGGAGGGCTGTTACATTGTTGCCATGAGAGGCAAAAGGTTACGATTAGGTCTCAAAACATTGGTTAATGGAAACGGCGTAATTGCGAAATACGTTTTTATCGACATTGATAACGTTTCGCGCAACTGTAATGCAAACGCGCCTATTGTGGCATCCGTAATTAATTGTGCAGCCCTAACATTGCAATCAACCGAACCCATGACCTACTGTAGGAAGCTGATTCAATAGAAGCATGACTCGTTGTTTTGTTATTAATAACATGATTTGATGTTTGTGTTTGGTCCTCAGGTGCGTGGCCGGTGCTCATCGATGACTTCGTGGAATTCGCTCGGCCGATTGTGGCGGCGGGAAATCACAAGACTCTATAACGAGCGCTAACGGGGAGGCCGAGTCTCCCTACACTTGACTTTTTTAATAAAAAAACAAGAAATGCATTTAAAACATATATATATTATTAAACACAGTTTGTATATTGTGAGTCAGTCAGCGGCGTCCTAAACTACACACGTGTCCCTGGAGCACAAAAGCAGTGCAATAGCCAACAATACATTATTAAACAAGATATTAAGATCATGTTCCATGAAGATATTTTGTGTCGTAAATATATCAAAATGTTTTTGATTAGTAATATGCATTGCTAAGAACAACTTTAAAGATGATTTTCTCAATATTCAGATGTTTTGGCACCCTCAGATTCCATATTTTCTAATATTATCCAAACCATACATCAATGGAAATATGATTCATGCATAAATCTCACTTAACCCTTATGACTGGTTTTGTGCTCCAGGGTCACGGGCTCAACACACAGGTGCATGTCTGGTTGTTCGTGTGTTATTAATCGTGCAGAACTTCACCTCGATGAGTGTTTCTTCATCCGATTTGGAGAAATGTCTCAGCAATGGAAGTGAATGGGTGCCGTCAGTCTGTTAAATCATCTCAATAATCCACAGCACTCATTAGTCAACATCTGGAGAAGACACAAATCCAGCATTAAGATGTTCATAACCCATAATACCGCTGATTTTATGCCTTCACTTTGGTACATGTGTGATATCCGTCACGTCGCTGGGGACCGGTTCAGCTCATCACTTCAGTGTTATTATGTATGTAAATAAAGATTATTTAACAAAACTCATTCCCCAACTGAAGTCATATATTAATGCTTTGGCCCCAAGTATGAACTGATAATCTGATGTGACTCCAAATTCACATCATCAACATAAAACAACGTCTGCAGAGTGAGTGACACCGATGGAGAAGGTTGAGGAAAGTGGGCGTTACCTATCGGAACGGACGAGTCACGTGATTGGAGGAGGAGTTCAGATGAAAGGCGGAGCTAGTCATAGCATTCGGATTAGAATAACAAACACTAATGATTCATTCACAATAATAAGTATGGTGACCACCCCCCCACCCCCCTTAATATACAGTCCGGTGACCATACCGTAATACCATAAAAAGGAGTGCAATAATTTACAAATCTCATAAACTTATATTTTATTCACAATAGAATATAGATAACATATAAAATGTTGAAAGTGAGACATTTTGAAATGTCATGCCAAATATTGGCTCATTTTGGATTTCATGAGAACTACACATTCCAAAAAAGTTGGGACAGGTAGCAATAAGAGGCCGGAAAAGTTAAATGTACATATAAGGAACAGCTGGAGGACCAATTTGCAACTTATTAGGTCAATTGGCAACATGATTGGGTATAAAAAAGAGCCTCTCAGAGTGGCAGTGTCTTTCAGAAGTCAAGATGGGAAGAGGATCACCAATTTCCCCAATGCTGCGGCGAAAAATAGTGGAGCAATATCAGAAAGGAGTTTCTCAGAGAAAAATTGCAAAGAGTTTGAAGTTATCATCATCTACAGTGCATAATATCATCCAAAGATTCAGAGAATCTGGAACAATCTCTGTGCGTAAGGGTCAAGGCCGGAAAACCATACTGGATGCCCGTGATCTTCTGGCCCTTAGACAGCACTGCATCACATACAGGAATGCTACTGTAATGGAAATCACAACATGGGCTCAGGAATACTTCCAGAAAACATTGTCGGTGAACACAATCCACCGTGCCATTCGCCGTTGCCGGCTAAAACTCTATAGGTCAAAAAAGAAGCCATATCTAAACATGATCCAGAAGCGCAGGCGTTTTCTCTGGGCCAAGGCTCATTTAAAATGGACTGTGGCAAAGTGGAAAACTGTTCTGTGGTCAGACGAATCAAAATTTGAAGTTCTTTTTGGGAAAACTGGGACGCCATGTCATCCGGACTAAAGAGGACAAGGACAACCCAAGTTGTTATCAGCGCTCAGTTCAGAAGCCTGCATCTCTGATGGTATGGGGTTGCATGAGTGCGTGTGGCATGGGCAGCTTACACATCTGGAAAGGCACCATCAATGCTGAAAGGTATATCCAAGTTCTAGAACAACATATGCTCCCATCCAGACGTCATCTCTTTCAGGGAAGACCTTGCATTTTCCAACATGACAATGCCAGACCACATACTGCATCAATTACAACATCATGGCTGCGTAGAAGGATCCGGGTACTGAAATGGCCAGCCTGCAGTCCAGATCTTTCACCCATAGAAAACATTTGGCACATCATAAAGAGGAAGATGCGACAAAGAAGACCTAAGACAGTTGAGCAACTAGAAGCCTGTATTAGACAAGAATGGGACAACATTTCTATTCCTAAACTTGATCAACTTGTCTCCTCAGTCCCCAGACGTCTGCAGACTGTTATAAAAAGAAGAGGGGATGCCACACAGTGGTAAACATGGCCTTGTCCCAACTTTTTTGAGATGTGTTGATGCCATGACATTTAAAATCAACTTCTTTTTCCCTTAAAATGATACATTTTCTCAGTTTAAACATTTGATATGTCATCTATGTTGTATTCTGAATAAAATATTGAAATTTGAAACCTCCACATCATTGCATTCTGTTTTTATTCACAATTTGTACAGTGTCATAACTTTTTTGGAATCGGGTTTGTATAATAGGAACTTGTCACAACAAATTAATATTGACAAAGAAAGGTATGTAATGAATTATGTTGAATTGCTGTCAGCTGTTAAATTTAAGATAAAACCAATTAAGCTCAATGCTTCGTTTTGTTCAGTCTGTGTAAAAGATCACATTAGCAATTAAAACATGCTCCGCTCAAAGTCTATCAATATTTTTTGCTCCCAAATTTGACTGGAAATCCACTTTATGATATAATATGTCACAGATTACTTTATTTTGCTATTCTCACTTATAAATGTGTCCCTGGAGCCAGTCATAAGCAGCAAATATTTGTAGAAATAGACAATACATTGTATGGGTCAAAATTATACATTTGTATTATATGCCAAAAATCATTAGATAATAAGATCATGTTCCATGAAGATATTTTGCACCGTAAATATATAAAAACTAGTAATATGCATTGCTAAGAACAATTTTAAAGATGTTTTTGCGCCCTCAGATTCCAGATTTTCAAATATTGTCCAAACCATACATCAATGGAAATATGATTTATTCAGCTTTCAGATGATGCATAAATCTCACTTAACCCTTATGACTGGTTTTGTGCTCCAGGGTCACATATGAGCTATAGTGTCCTGCACTTACTAGCAAGAAATTATATCTGGTGTCTAAATACATTTTTGGTTTGAGTAAGTGTGAGGAGAACAGAATGCAGCTGGACTATAACCCATCAGTATATCTCGAGTGCTTGGTGTGTGTATGTGAGTGTGAGTGTGTGTGTGTGTGTGTGTGTGTGTGTGTGTCCTGGAGCAGATGACAGACCCCTGGAGCCCCGGCCGTTGCCTTTTTAGGAGACACCTGATCACAGCTCAGCGCCGCCGCACTGATAACGTCTGCAGCGGGTTCAGCCGGGCTGGACTCACTCACTCTCACCGGGTCTGCGCTGAAGAAGCTCAGCTCCACGCTGCAGGATCTCCGGCTCCTTCATGGAGAAGTTCCAGGCTGCGATGGTTCTCGGAGGAGTGGGAGACGCGCTGGGATACCGCAAGGGCCGCTGGGAAGTGTGCATCTCAGGGAAACAGATTCAGCAGGAGCTGGCGGCTCTCGGGGGCCTCGGGGCCCTAACGCTGGACGCTGAGAACTGGCCCCTCAGTGACGGAGTCCTGATGCACATGACCACTGCAGAGGCGCTGATCACCGGTGAGACCAAACACGAGGGATTAAAAGATACAAAAGACATTAATGCTTTTATTCATCAAGGATGCATGGAATTAATTCAAGGCGTTTATAATTTCACAAAAGATTTATATTTAAATAAATGCTGTTCTTTTGAACTTTATATTCATCAAAGAATCTCATATTTTTGAATTAATCTCATAATTAGCTTACCTCATAATTTTGACTTTTCATCTCATAATTATCTTATCTCATAATTTTGACTTTTCATCTCATAATTATCTTATTTCATAATTTTGACCATCTCATAATTATCTTATTTCATAATTTTGACTTTTCATCTCATAATTAGCTTATATCATAATTTGACTTTTTTCTCTAATAATAGTTACTTTTCATCTCAATTTAGATTTTTTTATCTCATGCTTTTGACTTATGTCAAATTTTTATTTGATGTTTCGTCTAATAACTTTTATTTTTTTATCTCAGAATTGCGGATTTTTATTTTATAATCAAGACATTTGATCTCATAACTCCGAATTGTAATCTTATAATTTTGACTCAAAATTATGGTGCGGTATCTCATAATTTCAACTTTCATGACATAAATAAAAAATTGAGATTATAGGTAGAATTGTGAAAATAAAAAGCCATAATTATGAAATACCAAGTCACGATAATGAGATAAAAGATCTTAATTGTAAAATAAAAGATGATAATATATTTATTTTTTTACTTCTCATCTCACAATTTTGCCTTTCTATCACATAATCATGATCTCATAATTTCATTTTTTTTTGTCATAATCAACTTTTCATCGATATTTCAAAGTCTTTCTATTAATCTGTGAAAATATAAATGCATCACAAAAATATCATGCATCACGACATTGATAATAATCATAAATGTTTCATATTATTATGATTTCTGAAAATCACGTGACACTGAAGACTGCAGTAATGATGCTGAAAATACAGCTTTGATCAATTATAGTTTAACACAATATATTTATTGCAATAATATTTCATAATGTTTACTGTATTTTGATCTTGGTGAGCAGAAGAGACTTCGATTGTGTATGTTAGTCAATAACATCAACCATTCCTAATTTTTGCAGTTAATTCCTGGAAACGTTCCGTTGTGCTTTCAGAAGACTGTGAGTGTATTTGTTCCATATCTATAAATGTAACTCTATGTAAGCTCTCTCCGCTTGTGTCTGGGCTGAATCCAAGTGAAATCCCTCTGCTGGCCGTGGCGTCTCTCACTAACTCTCTGAAATGTGAATGATGATAATACAGCGATCTGTCTTTCCTCACACAGACGTGACAGGGATGCTTTCCTCCACATGACTCACACACAGACCCAGAATAGAGCTGCGGGTCACGGTCATCTAATGCGCCGTGACACACGCTAATCTCCGAGAGCTGGTAGATAACGGGAGCTTTAGTGAGGCTCCACAGAGACGTAATCCAGCAGAACCACCATCCAGAAGAGCCCGAATAGACCCGAGTGACCGGGATCCTCAACACAGACAACACAGGCTTATCATCATTTCAACTTTGTCTTAATTATGACTTTTATCTCTTAATTTAACTTTTAATCTTATAATCACTTAGTATCATAATAGTGACTTATATCATAATTATGACTTTATATCATAATTATGAATTGTATCTCATATTTTAACTTTTTAATCTCATAATGACTTAGTATCATAATTGTGACTTTATATCATAATTATGACTTTTATCTCATATTTTACATTTTTAATCTCATGACTTAATTTCACAATAGTGACTTTTATCTCATATTTTAACTTTTTAATCTCATAATGACTTAGTATCATAATATTGACTTACCTCATAATTGTTACTTTATATCATAATTATGACTTTTATCTCATATTTTACATTTTTAATCTCATAATGACTTTATATTATAATTATGACTTTTATCTCATATTTTAACTTTTTAATCTCATAATGACTCTATATCATAATAGTGACTTATCTCATAATTGTGACTTTATATATCACAACTGTGATTTTGTTTTGTATCTCATTAATATTTTTATTTTAATAATTGTGACATTTTACTTTATAATTAAGAATTATTCTCTCATAATTATTACTTAGTATATCATAATTTTGACTTTTTCTCAGAATTTTGGTGTAGTATCATCATTTTGGTTTATTAATATAAAACGAAATTATGATATAATACATTTAAATCGACAAAAAGTCATAATTATGACATAAACATCCATTTGTCATAATTATGAATTTTCACATCATAATATCAACTTTTTACATCAGCATTTAGATTTTTTTTCATAATCATTTTGAATTGATCTCATAAGGACTTTTCTGCTACTATGAATTTTTATGTAATAATTGCAATTTTTACAACACAACTTTTATAACCATATAATATTTTGTCATAATTTGGTTACACTGACGATAAAGAAATCTACAAGTCATAATTATGACAAAATTTTACTTTTTAATCATAATTGACTTTTTATGTAAATTATGATTTTTTTTCTAATAATTTTGAATCTACAAAAAGGCATAATTATGACACAAATAATTTCTATCTTTTTCTCTAATATTATGCATTTTTATAATTTTTTAAAAGCACTTATCCAAACTCCTACACTGTTTGACTGCCAAAACCTTTTGTCATAATTTCAACTTTTTCTTTAATAATTATGGCTTTTTTATTTTTTAATCGAAAGCTTAAACTTCTTATCCCCGTTTGACCAACGAGATAACAACAAGCAGCGTAAATTAAAGCAAACTCCAGCTGGAGAGTGTATCTCTGTCACATATGGATTATGTTGAGTCTGCAGG